>JAHRHZ010000089.1:2855459-2877094 GCA_024137785.1 Ginglymostoma cirratum | reverse complement strand
AGCTGTGGGGGTGAGTGTAGGCACGGTAGCTGTGGGGGTGAGTGTAGTGACGGTCGCTGTGGGGGTGAGTGTAGGCACGGTCGCTGTGGGGGTGAGTGTAGGCACGGTAGCTGTGGGGGTCAGTGGTGTGAAGATAGTTACGGGAGTCAGTGGCTTTGTAGGGGATGGCAGTGGACTGTTTATTCGCCGAAATGGAGACAGAGAGGTGAAGGACAGGAAGGGAAGTGTCAGAAATGGACAATGTGAAAGTTTTAGAGGAGTGGAAATTGTAGTGAAAATGAACAAATTTTTCATGGTCCAGGCTAGAGCTGAGTAGTTGAATGCACAGTGGAATCACAGAAATTACAAATGTGCAGAAGATATTTGGCCTGTTCCATTCCTAGCTCCGTTTTTTGACGTTAGCCACCATAATCCAATTTTTACACTTTTTCTCTCCGGAATCAATCACTGTACCTCTGTGACAGCACCCATTTCCTATACCAAAATTCCTATGGCGAATCCAAATCAAACAATGTACAGTGCAGATTCAGAGGTTAAAAGTTTCCTCTCTCTTCCGTGCTGCAAATCTGGAAGGATCTCAAAACAGTTCAGAGGATGTTCACCCCACTGATACCTGCGATGGGGATAGGTCAGGCAGACTCATATGAGGAAAAGCTGGGCCTGTACCTGTTGGAGTTCAGAAGAATGAGGTATAATCTTATTGAGGCATATAAGATGCTGAGAGGACTTGACAGGGTGGATGCTGAAAGGACGCTTCCCCTTGTAGAAGAGACTAGAACTAGGGAACACCATTTAAAAACAAGGGCGCTCCCATATAAGACAGGTGAAGAGCACAATTCTTTCTGTAATGAGTCTTTGGATTTCTCTCCCCCAGAGGACAGTGGAACTGGGTCATTTAATATTTTTAAGGCAGAGGGAGATGGATTCTTGACTAGGACAACTGTCATTATGTCCACGATCCTTACTGCATGTGTTATTTTCTCATGGGGGCTTCTGTGCTCTTCTGCCAAATGTAAGGCAGCTGAATCAGACAGCCCTTTCAGGAATGCACTCCTGGGTGTCAGACCTGAACTGGGATCACTTGGAATTGTGACTGCACATTCAGTGAGGCTCAGGTGCAATACAGGCACCATCTCCTACTAGCCGTGGCTCATAGCTACAGACACAGGCATTACCCCATTTTACATAGAAACACAGGAGCCCTTTGAGCCTGCTCTCCTATTCAATTTGATCATACTTGATCATCCAACTCTGTAACCTGTTCCCACTTTCTCCCCAGATCCTTTTGATCCCTTTCACCCTAAGAATTGTATCAACATCTTTCCTGGGAGTCTACAATGTTTTGGCCTGAACTGCTTTCTGTGACAGAGAATTCCACAGCACCCCCCCACTCTGTGGGTGAAGACATTTCTCCTCATCTCAGTCCTAAATGGCCCACCCTGTATCCTTAGACTGTGACCCCTTGATTATCGGGAACATCCTTCCTCTGTTTACCCTGTCCAGTCCTGTTAGAATTTTACAGGTTTCTATGAGATCCACCCCCTCATTCTTCTAAACTCCAGTGAACATAGTCCTAACCGATCCAACCTCTCTGCATACGTCAGCCCTGCCATCCCAGGAATCAGCCTGGTAAACCTTCGCTGCACTCCCTCCATCACCAGAACATCTTTCCTCAGATAAGGAGACCAAAACTGCCCACAATACTCCAGGTGTGGTTTCACCAAGGCCCTGTACAATTGCAACAAGACATCCCTGCTCCAGGACTCGAACCCTCTCACTATGAAGGCCAACAGACCATTTACCTTTTTCACTGCCTCCTGCACCTGCAATGCTTACTTTCAGTGACTGGTGTAAAGGACACCCAGGTCTCACTGCACCTCCTCCTTTCCCAATCTATCACCGGTCAGATAATAAGCTGCTTTCGCAAAGTTGATAATCTCACATTTAACCACATTATACTGCATCTGCCATGCATGTGCCCACTCAGTCAACTTGTCCAAATCACAATGAAGCATCTCTGCCTCCTCACAGCTCCCCCTCCCACCCAGGTTTATACCGTCTGCAAACTTGAAAATATTACGTTTAATTCCCTCATCTAAATCATAATCTATATTGTGAATAGCTGGGGTCCAAGCATTGACTCCTGCGGTGCCCAACTAGCCACGGCCTGCTGCTCAGAAAATGACCCGGTCATTCCTACTCTTTGCTACCTGTCTTCCAACCAGTTGTCTATCCATGTCAGTACACTACGCCCTATCCCATGCACTCTAATTTTACACACTAATCTCTTGTGAGACCTTATCAAAAGCCTTTTGAAAATCCAAGTAAACAGCATCCACTGGGTCGCCCTGTCAACTCCACTAGTTACATCCCTGAAGAATTCCAGTCGAGTACAACTTCCCCTTCATAAATCCATGCTGATTAAGTCCAGTCCTCTCACAATCTTCCAAGTGATCAGTTCTTACATCTTTTATAATGGACTCTAGCATTTTCACACTACTGATGTGAGACTAACTGGTCTATAATTCGTGGTTTTCTCTCGATCTCCTTTTTTAAATAGTGGGGTTACACTGGCTTCTCCTCAACCAATAGAAACTGCTCCAGAGTTGAGAGAATCTTGAAAGAAGACCACTCATGCATCTGCTACTTCAAGGGCCACACCTTAAGTACTCCGGGATGTACATTATCAAGTGCCTTCAATGATGTTTGATTACATTACAGAGCCACAATCAACCCGGGTTGATAAGAATCACTGAAAAGTACTTGGGTATTGGTGTAAAAAATGAGTGACATAATGTCAAAGCCATGCATTCTTGCATCTGTCGTGGTCAGTGCGAGATGACAAGCTTTGATTCTGTTCAGCAATATTTGGATTTTTATTTAATTTAAAATTAGGATCTTTTCATACTGGCAACTTGAGATGTATACAAGTGAATGGAAACACCATGTAAACTTTAAAGATCTGGATTTTTCTTATCTATCTTCTCACAGCAAGCAGAAGATTCATGGAGATCCCATTGCCTTGTGCCCTGACATATTCTCCAGTGGGCAGGATCAGCAACAGATGAAGTACCCACCTTAAGTGGGTGCTTCACCTTCACAGCGCTAGTCCTGACTGTCATTTCCTGTAGTTCTGAACTACAATCAGGGCACCGCACATAAGAGAGCCTAACCATTTGAATTGGGCATCAAGAGCAGCAGTAGGTATCCCGGGAGCCACGGAAAGAACACAGAAGTACGAAAGGTACGTGTATTTAAACCATTTCTTAACTTTCTTTGTTTCCCTGGCTGGGACTTGCAATTCTCCTGTCCCCTGGCACCATTGGCTTTTCCTCAATGGAAATGTCTTCTTTTGCCACATCCAAGGGAACTGGAGAATTTGCTGATTATACAAAAATAGATGGGAGGGCATGGTGTGATGAGCTCATAAGAAGTCTGCAAGGGGATACAGACAGGTTAAGCGAGGGGAATAAACTTGGCAGATAGAGTTTAACAAAAACAGACTTTGCTGGAAAAGCTCAGCAGGTCTGGCAGCATCTATGGAGAGAAATCAGAGTTAGCGTTTTGTGACCGGTGATCCTTCCTCAGAACTGATGGTAGCTAGGAAAATGTCAGTTTATATGCAGAAAGTAGGGTGGGGGGAGTGTGCAAGGAGTAAATGAGAGATGGGGATAGAACCCAAAGAGAGAGAGAAGAGTAGTTGGATAGACAAAGGGGTTGACAACGATCTGGCTAGGAGGGTGAATAGCTGTAATGGGAGATGTTAGTGTCTAACAATAGGTAATGTGCAATGGCAGATTATGTGGTAATAAAGCCTGGTGTGTGGGTAGGGGGCTGGGACACGGGAGAGTTCAGGCCCTAAAATGATTGAACTCAATATTGAGTTCGGAGGGCTGCAGGCTCCCCAAGCAGAAAATGAGGTGTTGTTCTTCCAGCTCGTGCTGAGCTTCACTGGTACACTGCAGCAAGCCTGAGACAGAGATGTTGGCCAGGGAACAGGATGGTCTGTTAAAGTGGAAGTCAACTGGAAGCTCAGGATCTTTTTTGTGAGCAGAATGTAGATATTCTGTGAAGCAATCACTAAGTCTTCATTTCGTTCCCCCAGTGTAGAGGAGACCACATTGTGAGCAGCGAATGCAGTAGACTAGAGTCTGGGAATTGCAGGTGAAGTGTTGCTTCATCTGGAAGGTATGTTTAGGCCCTTGGATACTGGGGAGGGAGGAGGTAAATGGCAGGTGTTACACCTTCACCGGTTACAGGAGAAGGTGCTGTGGGGCTATACGGGGGTGTTGGGGGTGAAGGAAGCGTGGACCAGGGTGTCCCAGAGGGAACGGTCCCTGTGGAAGGCGGACAAGAGAGGGGAGGGGAATATGCATCTGGTGGTGGCATCACGCTGGAGATGGTGGAAATGGCATCTGATGATCTTCTGAATGTGGATGCTGGTGGGATGATAAGTAAGGACAAGAGGAACCCTATCGCTGTTGCGGGAGGGAAGAGAAGGGGTGACGGTGGAAGTGTGGGAGATGGGTCGGACCTGGTTGACAGCCCTGTCGACAACGGAGCTGGGGAGTCCTCAATTGAGGAAGAAGACAGACAATTCAGAGGCTCCCTCGTCAAAGTTGGCCTCATTGGAATATGTGCGACAAAGATGGAGGGACTGGGAGAATGGGATGGAGTCTTTACAGAAAGCAGGGTGCGAGGTGTATGGTTCAGGTAGCTGTGGGAATTACATTTGCTTAAAACTTTAGCAGCAAACAATATCACTTCTGTTTATTCTTTCATGATGGCTAGTGTCTGTTGCCCACCTGTGATGTAAGCCATCTCTAACCATGTAAGAGTCAGTCACATCATTTATTTACAGGATGTGGGCATGACAGGCTAGGCCAGCGTTTGTTTCCCAGAGGGCAGTTAAGAGGCAACTACATTGCTGTTGGTCTGGAGTCACATATAGGCCAAAAGATTTCCTTCCTTAAAGGACATTGGTGAACAAGATGGGGTTGTTTGCACCAAATGGTGAGACTGGCTTTATGTTCCAGATTTATAGATTGAATTTAAATTCCCCCAGCTTCAGTGGTGGAATTTGAACCCACACCACTGGACCATTAGGCCAGGTCTCTGGATTACTAGCCCAGTGACATTATCACTGCACCACTATCACTCTATCAGCCTTGCTTACTCTAAAGAGCAAATTGCAAAATCCAGTGATCAGTTGTAATGTCCTAGTCATACAGCCATAGATCATGGAAACAGACCCTTCGGTCCAACCAGTCCATGCTGAAACATAATCCCAAACTAAACTAGTCCCAATTGCCTGCTCCTGGCCCATATCCCTCCAAACCTTTCCTATTCATGTACTAATCCAAATGTCTTTTAAACGTTGTAATTGTACCCACATCCACCACGTCCTCTGGAAGTTCATTCCACATGCAAACCACCTTCTGTGTAAAAAAATTTGCCCCTCACGTCTTTTTTAAATCTCTCTCATCTCATCTTAAAGTGTCTCCCTCATCTTGAAATCACCCACACTAGGGAAAAGACACCTACCATTAACTCTATCTATACTCCTCATGATTTTATTAATCTCTATAAGGTCGTCTCTCACCATTCGCCAGAAGAGACCTCACCAACATCCTGTACAACCTCAACATGACGTCCCAACTCCTATACTCAAAGGACTGAGCAATGAAGGCAAGCGTGCCAAATGTCTTTTTAACCACCCTGTGTATATGTGACGCAAACTTTAAAGAATTATGTACCTGCACCCCTCGGTCCCTCTGATCTACAACACTACCTACCATTAATTGTATAAGTCCTGCCCCTGTTTGTCGTACCAAAATGTGATACCTCGCATTTATCCAGATTGAACTCCACCTGCCATTTTTCAGCCTGCTGACCCATTTGATCGAGATCCCTTTGTAATCTTAGAAAACCTCCTTCACTGTCTACGATGCCACCGATTTTGGTGTCATCTGCAAACTTTCTAACCATGCCTTCTATATTCTCATCCAAATCATTTATATAAAATGGCTTTTAACATAAACAGCAAGAGGAAAACTCATTGGGCATTGAATATTCTTTGTTTTGACCTGATAATAGGACAATAAATATATGTTAATATGTGCAAATAATATTAAAGATTCTTTGGTGGGTAAGTAAGCTAGTACGATCAGTCTCAATGATCTGACAAGTATTGGCATCCATTGCAAAGCAAGTTTAGGATTGAGCACAGCTCTGATGCCAACCAGCTGGGACTGCCCAGGAAAAAAAGTACAAGCCAATCAAACTGCATTTATATAGCATCATTCATGTGCTTAGAATAGAATCATAGAATGCCTACAGTGTGGGAGCAGGCTATTCAGCCCATCGAATCCATTGAGTCCATATTGACACTCTGAAGAGCATCCCACCCCCCACCCTATCCCTGTAACTCTGCATTTCCCATGGCTAATCCAATTAGCTGGCACATCCCTGAACACTATTTGCAATTTAGTGTGGCCAATCCACCCTCACCTACACATCTTTGGTCTCTGGAGTACCCAGAGAAAACCCATGCAGACACAGGGAGAATATGCAAACACCACACAGACAGTTGCCTGAAGGTGGAATCAAACCCAGGTCCCTGGTGCTGTGAGGCAGCAGTGCTAACCACTGAGCCATCATGCCCACCAACCACACCTTTGCTAGGGGCATTCCAAATGCCTTCACAGGCAATGAGGTAGTGTAGTGGTAATGTTACCAAGCTAATCATGCAGAGGCCTGGTCTAGTAATTTAGATCATAGCTGTTTAAGAGTTTGAATTCAGATTTTTTGTTGTATATACAAAGGACTGATACCTGTAAAAATAATTGCTAGTTAGGAGAGAGAATGGGGTTGGAGGAAAATAAATGCTGGCTAGGATACAGGAAAAGGTTTGAATGGTACCATAAAATTGTTGACACGCACCTGGAATCTCAATTTAACACCATATCTGAAAGATGGCCCCTCTGGCAGTGCTGCACCATATCAACCTTTCCCCTCGTAGCAGGGTCTCAGACCAGAGGGTATAGTCTCAGAATAAGAGGGCGCCCATTTAAGACACATATGAGGAGAAATTTCTTCTTTTAGAGTGTAGTAAATCTGTGGAATTCTTTACTGCAGAGGGCTGTTGAGGTTGGGTCATTAAGTATATCCAAAGTTGAGAGAGAGGGACAGATTTTTAATCAGGGAGGGAATCAAGGGTTACGGGGAAAAGGCAGGAAACTGGAGATGAGGATAACCAGATCAGCTGTGATTTCATTGGATGGTGGAGAAGACTTGATGGGCTGAATGGCCTGCTTCTGTTCTTATGTCTTATGGTCTTAACACCTCATCTAAAAGATGGCACCTCCAGCAGGAATGCACCGTATCAGCTGGAGGAGGAGATGCAGTGGGTCAGTACCGGGGTAGGGAGGCAGGCCATTGCAAAGGAGCATGAAGCAGGAGGGTAATACATGAATGTCCTAAACATCACAGAGTGCCAAAGCATTCCTCACTGGGTTGGGCCTCTATGTTGACATCATCTCTGCACTGTAGTCACCTGAGCTCTTCTCTTCTGTTACTAAGTGCAACTTCTCCTTAACAGACATGGCACTCGAGTTTGCAATGCAGTGCTTGCCTTCTCTCACACGTTTGATTCATGGCTGTAGGCTAGACTGCTGACTTAATTGTTCAGCTGCTCAGCTTTATATTGACTTGTGACCCGCTTTGATGACTGATTGCTTTCCTTGTGCAGTGAGCTGAATAAGCTTTCTGCATCATGCAGTTACACCCACATCATCCTTAATTTTTCTCCGGAATGCATGCCTTTTTTAAAAAAATTCAGTTTATTTCCCTTCCCTTTTTCGAAACTGCATTTCTTCTCTAATGCTCCCCCTTCCCAACTCCCAGCAAAAAAAATTAAAAACAAACAGTAAAATGGAGAATGTGGCTTTGAATGATCCTCCTGCCCTTATTGTGCTGAGTCAGCCACTTCCTCTGCATCAGTATATCTGCAGTGCAGTGTTTCCTCCGTAAGATTCTGAACCAACACCCAAGCTCCATCGGCTCAATCAGAACCACGAAGCTAAGTAGGTACACTTCTTGTGAGAAATTAGAGATCGCGGCTGTGATTTTTGATAAAAAGAAAGAATTACAGGAGACGTTTATCCTCCCCTCTTGCTTTATGATATTGATTTTGGGCACAAGCTTCAGACTTGGAATTGCGGCGACTGTGAATAATCACATTCTCTCCCCAGAGAAATAACTGCATGCTGCCTGCTGCTTTCTTAGCATCCCCTCATCGCCAGTTATTTGCCTCTTGTCACTGCATTCTATTGGCATCTACATACTTTTAAAATTCTTTCATGGGCTGTAGGCATCACCTGGATAAGCCAGCACTTATTGCCAATCCCTAATTACCCCTGGAGAAGACGCTGAACTGCCGTCATGAACTGTTGCAGTCCATGTGGTGTAAGGACACCCACAGTGCTGCCAGGAAGTTGACCAGACACTGAAACAAGCCCAGAGAATGCTGGAGAAACTCAGCAGGTCTGGCAGCTTCTGTGGAGAGAGAAATGGTGTTAATATTTCTGAAGAAGCGTCATACTGGACTCGAAACATTTACTCCGTTTTTCTCTCTCCACAGATGCTGCCAGGCCTGCTGAGTTTCTCCAGCACTCTTTGCATTTGTTTCAGATTTCAAAGCAGAATTTTGCTTTTGACCAGAAACTGAACTGGACAAGCCTCAATACAGTGACCTCAAGACAGGACAGAGGCTAGGAATACTGCTAGTAATTGCAAGTAACTCACCTCCTGACCCCCCAAAGCCTGTCCACCATCTACAAGGCACAAGTCAGGAGTGTGAGGGAATACTCCCCACTTGCCTGGATGGGTGCAGCCCCAACAACACTCAAGAAGTTCAACAGTATCCAGGACAAAGCAGCCCATTTTATTGTTAATACATCCATCACCTTCAACATTCACTTCCCTCCACCACCGACGCTCAGCAGCAGCAGTGTGTACCATCTACAAAATACACTGCAGAAATTCACCAAAGATCCTCAGACAGCACCTTCCAAACCCATGACCTCCATCATTGAGAAGGACAAGGGGCAGCAGATACATGGGAACACCACCCCCTGCAAGTTCCCCTCTGAGCCACTCACCATCCTGACTTGGAAATATATCGCCGTTCCTTCACTGTCGCTGAGTCAAAATCCTGGAATTCCCTCCCTAATGGCATTGTGGGTCAACCCACAGCACATGGACTGCAGCGGTTCAAGAAGGCAGCTCTCCCCCACCTTCTCAACAGGCAACTAGGGACGGGGCAGTAAATGCTGGGCCCAACCAGTCACATCTGCATCCCATGAATAAATATAAAATGAAGTTCCAGGATTTTGACCCAGCGACACTGAAGTAACAGCGATATATTTCCAAGTCAGGATGGTGAGTGACTTTGGGGGGAACTTGCCGGGGGTGGTGTTCCCACGTATCTGCTGCCCTTGTCCTTCTAGATGGAAGTGGTCGTGGGTTTGGAAGGTGCTGTCTGAGGATCTTTGGTAAATTTCTGCAGTGCATCCTGTAGATAGTACACATCCTGTAGAAAGTGAGGCATGAACCAATTAAACATAAAACCATGTAGTTCCTTCACTACATTTTCTAATGAAAGTTGACTGTCAGCCTTAAGAAAGAAATCCGGCTGTATTAATCTGGTGTTTATAGGTCTAATCAGCTCTGTTATTTCAACTCCATAAAGTCTGAATCAACAACAACCTACATTCATACAGCACCTTTAACATACTAATGTGTCCCAAAAGGCACTTCTACACTGAGCCACATACTAGTTCAATAAAACAAATTCAATAAAAATCTGGAAACCCTTTAGGGAGCAAATATGTGAACAGAGACCCACAGCAATGCGGCTAACTGTTAACTGCTCTCGGTTTGAGGGCAATCAGACATAGGCAACAAATACTGGCCTTGACAGCAATGACTCTTAACTGCCTTCTGAAATTGCCCAGTAAGTCCCTCAGTTGAAGGGCAATTAGGGGTGAACAACAAATACTAGATCTTGACAGTAATGCCCACATCCCATGAAGGAATAAAGAAAATAATTGTAGTTTGTCGGAGCTTGTTGTGTAGAAAATTGGTTGCCACATTTCGTACATTACAACAGTGACTTGGTTTTGACAGCGTTTCATTAGCTATAACGTGCTTCAAGAAATCTGATGGTTAGGAAAAGCATGAGACGAATACAAGTCTTTCTTTCACAACGTTACTTGAGGAACGGTGTTTCGCACATCAATGTGCTGGAAATATCAGCCATGAATCAACACACACACACACACATACAGACACTCTCGCGCACACAGACACAGACACACACACAGGCACACACACACAGCACACAGAAAGACACACACAGGCACACACACACAAACACACAGCACACAGACAGACACACACACACACAGAGGCACACAGACGCAAACACACACCATAATGCAGTCCACACAAAGGTGATGAGTGCTACAGTTGGAGGATAGGCTGCTTTATTTTGGGAAATTGTATCTTTGACTCGGATGCAGAACTGGTCAGTGAAACACTAAAGTGACACAACAGTTCACAAAGCAATAAAAATAGCAATGAAGTGATGGAATTAAAGCCCAGGATCAAAGGTTCGTAAAGCAAAGACTGCAAGGAAAATACTGATAATGAGGTAAACTTTGTATCTTATCTAGACCTCCTGTTTGTATATTCCATCCTCAACCTCAATCAATATGGACTAATATGAGAAGCATTTCTGCTGTCTCACTGTGTTGTGTCCTGTTGCCATGGCAGCTTATTTTTAGCAACCATATGATGCAATGATGTCCAAAAAACAAATGGCACACGAGCAGCATAAAAGTGGTGTTGATTGTACAGTGCATTCCTATTTCATTGCTAAGATACCTTCACTTTGAAGATGCAATATGAGGAGTGTGTTATCAAAGATAATGAATACAATATTAAGGCCTTAATCCAATCGAAGGGCTTCAAAGTGCATCACAAGCTTTCAGTTTATGTGCACCATTTGAATCTGAAAATCAGAATTTATTTGATTTGGAATCATGGATTGCTACACAGCAGGAGGTAGCCACTCTGCCTATCATCCTCTTCGAGCAACTCAGCCAGCTCTCGCCCTCCTGGCCTTTCTCCATAACCTGCAAGTACTTAACCCATTTCCTCTTGCACCCAATAGCTATTTGTACTTATGTTTACCTGTCCTAGAATTAAAAGCTTCCAAAGTCACTTGAACGTAAGAAAATTAGAAGCACCACTGCATAAAGCAACTTCTTGTTGTCTCTGATTCTTCTACCTCCTCCAGAGGTCCCCAGCATCACAGATACCAGTCTTCAGCCAATTCTATTCACTCCACGTGATATCAAGAAACAGTTGGAGACACTGGATGCTGCAAAAGCTACGGGCCCTGACAACATTCTGGCAATAGTACTGAAGACTTGTGCTCCAGAACGTGCCAAGCTGTTCCAGTACAGTTACAACAGTTTGGGTTCTGCTAGGGCCATTCAGCTCCTGACCTCATTACAGCCTTGATTCAAACATGGACAAAAGAGCTGAATTCCAGAGGTGGGGTGAGAGTGACAGCCCTTGACATCAAGGCTGCATTTGACCAAGTGTGGCATCAAGGAGCCCTCGCAAAACTGGAATCAATGGGTATTGGGCGCAAACTCTCTGTTGGTTGGAGACATACCTGGAAATAGGAATATGGTCATGGTTGTTGGAGGTCAGTCATATGTGTAGGAGTTCCTCAGGGTAATGCCTTAAGCCCAACCATCTTCAGCTGCTTCATCAGTGACCTTCCCTCCATCAAAAGGTCAGAAGTGGAGATGTTTGCTTTTGATCGCACAGTGTTCGGCACCATTTGCAACTCCTCAGATATGGAAACGGTCCAAGTTCAAATGCAGTAAGATCTGGTCAAGGTGGACTGCAGCAGTTCAGGAAGGCAGCTCACCACCACCTTTTCAAGGACAAGTAGGGAAGGGCAATAAATGCTGGGCCCAGCCAGTGACACTCACAACCCACGAATAATTAAAAAAAGGGAAAAAAGCATGTGTCCCTCTGGTTACCAATCCTTCTGCCACTGGAAACAGTTTCTCCTTATTTACTTGCTCAAAACCCCTCAAGAAGCCCCTAGGACAATCTGAGCTTCTTCAGTCTCTCCACAGCTTGGATACCATCTTAGTAAATCTCCTCTACACCCTGCCAAGGCTTTGCTACACGTCCAACAGCCTGGTGCCTAGTTCTCTACAATTGGGGCCGAACCAGTGGTTTATAAATGTTTATCACGACTTCCGTGATTGCAGATGGAATGTATTGTGGGGAAATGTGAGGTTATGCTCTTTGGCAGGAACAGAAGATTTAAATATTATTTAAGTGGAGAAAGACTGCAGAAAGGAACAGGGAAGCATCGGCAGTCCTTACTATCACCCAGGGGATTTGAGAGGCCTTGTCCATGAATTACAAAAAGCTGGTATCCAAGTTCAGCGGGTCATAGGGAAGGCAAATGGAATGTTGGTCTTTATTTCAAAGGGAATGGAATATAAAAGCAGGAAGGTTTTGCTGAACCTAAACGAGGCACTAGTCAGACCACAGCTAGAATATTGTGAACTGCTTTGGGCCCCTTATCTAAAGAAAGATATCCTGGTATTGGAGGCAGTCCAGAGAAGATTCATGTGGCTGATTCCAGGTATGGAGGGACTGTCTTTTGAGGAGAGGTGGAGTCAGTTGGACCTGTACTCATTGGAGTTTAGGAGAATGAGAGGCTGCTTTATTAAAACATATAATATTCTTAGGAGTATAAAACAAAGAACTGCAGATGCTGAAATTCTGAAACAAAAACAGAGAACACGAGAGAAACTCAGTAGGTCTGGCAGCATCTGTGGAAAGAGAGGGATACAGAATAAACATTTCGGGTCTATTGACCCTTCAGAAGAATAACTCCGCTTTCCCCCCATAGATAATGCCAGGCATGCTGATTTTCTCCAGCAATTTCTGTTAAGAGTCATAGGGGACTGACAGGCAAGATGGGGAGAGGTTGTTTCCCCTTGTGGAAGAGTCTATGACCAGAGGGTGACATCTCAGAATAAGGGGTCGCCCATTTATGGCAGAGGTGAGGAATTGCTTCTCTTAGAGGATTATGAATCTGTGGAATTCTTTACTGCAGAGGGCTGTTAAAGCTGGTTATTAAGTATATTCAAGGCTTAGACAGATAGATTTTTAATCAGGAAGGGAATCAAGGGTTATGGGCAAATGGCAGGAAAGTGGAGTTGAGGATTATCTGATCAACTATGATCTCATTGAATGGCAGAGCAGACTCAATGGGCTGAAAGACCTACTTTTGCACCTATGTCTATGGTCTTTTTGTACTTAGGCCTACTTGCTTTGTATTCTCACACGCGCCCGTATCATTTTAGTACAAGAAAATAAGCATGTGGATTTCAACTGAAAATTTGAGGTAAATGACCAGAATTATAGCATGGGGTATATCAAAGGTTGTAAAGAGTGGGAGAAAAGACTAAATAAAAGAAGACTATTGGTTACTTCATATCAAGTTTGGGTTCCAAACAAGCAATTACTTTGTCATGACACTGAATTACACCAATGCAAGACTAATCAAGAAATTGGGCACTGCCCACACATGATGCTCAGGCTCCTTGTGGACAAGGTTCAGCACTGGGAGTCAAGGAGTGGAAAATCTCTTCTTAAAGGTCTGCAAACAATGGGAGGAATGAAAGACAGGGAGACAAAACGAATGACACAATTGCAGTTCCATAAAAGATCCTGTTACTTTCTATTCCAAATGGTGCAGTGAGATTTGATTTCAAATGAATGGAGGAAGAAGTGTTCTGGAGAAACAAGAAAACTTTCGAAGGAGTGGAGGAAGATGGCAGAAATGTGCGGGGAATGCTATTGAATAGTTTTCGACAGCTGGATTTGCGTTACAAAGGGTAACACGGGTTAGAAAGCAATCCAATCATGTGATTTCACTCTGGGAGGTAGGAGGGAAGGGAATTTTGCAATATTGGATGGAGTTGGACTTGGTGACCCCAGAATCTCAGCATAGGTAGTCACTGGGGCACCAAAATTCCAAGGCAGGTGATTAGAAGCCCCACCTTTATTCTCTGGGACATCTTCCCAGTTGTTTTAGAAACAGTTAGGTACTCCCCCTCCCACCACTCCGCTCCTCCTCCCCCACATCAATCTCCTCATACTCTCAATGCCAACACAGTGGCGCCTCTCCCCACCTAGCCATGGCCCCTCAGCCTCCTTGCCAATTCAATACCAATTCCCAGCACCCCATCACACATCCTCAAAAGCGAACGGGAGTGGGAGCTGGGACTAATCTTCCCATGTTCAACACCAATTACAACAGCCATACTCCCTGGTTATCCTGGGCATCTGAGTTAAGAGCAAAAACAGAATCAAACATGTAGCATGGCCGAGTGGTCTAAGGTGCTGGTTTAAGTCTCCAGTCTCTATGGCATCATGGGCTCCACACACGCTGGTAGTGGGTCAAGCCAAATTTTAGGGTGCCACAGTGGCTCAGTGGTTAACACTTGTTGCCTCAGAGTGCAAGGGACCCAGGTTTGATTCCACCCTCAGGTGACTGTCTGTGTGGAGTTTGCACATTCTCCCCGTGTCTGTGTGGGTTTCCTCCGGGTGCTCCCGTTTCCTCCCACAGTCCAAAGATGTGGATTGGCCGTGGGAAATGCAGGGTTACAGGGATAGGGTAGGGGGGTGAATCTGGGTGGGATGCTCTTTGGAGGACTGGTATGGGCTGAATGGCCTACTAACACACTGCAGGGATTTTGTGTATTCTTCACCTGTGTGGCTTCAATGTCTAGCTCCTGATTGGCTATCACCCTTTCTGCATTGCTGCCATTGCCCAATTTCACCCCAATGACTTGTCTGGACAAGTGTCAGACTGCAAGGCCTCTTTCATGTCCCTTGACAGTTCCACTTTTTGATTCACGCAATGTGGATGGTAAAACTTACAATGATAATGAGTTTCTGGGCCTAATATCCCAATCACAAACTGATGATAAAAAATGTTTGCAACACCTATACCTGACAATTCTAGGACACTATTCCGAAATCATTTGCATCTGTAACATATTGTTACACCTGAAAGCAGTAACTATCAGGCTCCACCAACATTTTGGATTTATAGATCTCTGTAAAACATTGACCAGATATACTTCAGCTCCTCAATGATTGCGATTCCCCTTATCCCTATAATAGCCTATTTAGCTTTGACTCCTTAAATCAGGAGCATTGTCATAAAACTATGTTTTAAGATGGCTGAACATTTCCATGACCATATGTTACAAATTCCAAAGTCATTAAAATGGAGTCAACCTGCCATCAAAGATCATCTCCTCAGAGGAAAACGAATGAACCACATTCACACCTGGACAGCACTTGGGTGAGGACTAAACATTAAATGTAGTCATCTCAGACAATGAACTCTGGTTGAGAAACAAATTCACCCAGCTTTAATCCAATTGGTTTAAAACCATTTTCCTGGAATCCACTCACCATGACCATAGTTGGATCACTGGTCATTTGGAAAGTGTGGATCATGTGACAAGCTAGCTAGCTCTCTTTTGTGTTTCTCCAGAACACAAGACAGAAGCAGAAGAGATGATGAACAGGATCCCTGCTCCATAAGAACACATAAATCATCCCTTCACATACTTGAATTGTCTCAAATCCGAATCCAGAGAGACTATTGAGTTCAGCCTGAAATCCCTCCAAGTTATCAATCTGCAAGACCTTTATCTATGTATCCTTAACTATTATTGGACTTTAACAAAATATTGTTTCATCTGTCCTCCCACTTTGCAACTTACGTATGTGTGCGCGTTTGTGTGTGTGTGTGTGTGTGTGTGCTTTTGCGTGCCTGTGTGTGTGTGTAAGTGAGTGGAGCATTTTAACTATTTTATTTAAACTTGGTTAAGTACAATAAATATTACTCTCTTCTCAGAAAAACTTACAAAGAAGACTTGCCTGTGTTTGTCCTTTAGAATCATAGCACATGAACAGTTGAACACTTCTTGAATTAGCCAGCATTTCTTTCTCAAAACCATGTTGCGTGCAAACAAGGAGTGGGGAAAAAGGAGGGACCGATAAATCAGTGAAATAACTGCAAAAAGACCAGTATCCCGTCACCAGGTCACCCTTTGTTCACATGTACAGAGTACATGGACTCTGACCAGCCAGCTCAGAGCCAGTCCCTACAGTGAAGAGACTCTCTGAATCTCCTGTTTATATCTGTCAGACAGGGCTCCCCAGTTGGCCCAGGTTATCAACCCCAATCGGGGATCTCATACTCAATGAGATCCATCTGGCCCTCGTGCCGATGACTGCATCCCTCCTCCTAGTTCCGGGGATACAGGCCTTTTCTTTGTCTTGTAGCTTCTCCTGCAATGTTTTTGTCTCAGGTCTGGTTCCTCTGACTTGGACATGGGCAACATGTACCAGATCGTAGCCTGCCTCTTGCACCCGGAGCATCTGAGGAGAAATTCCTCCTCTTCTTCAGTGGCAACAGTATCATGACTGCATCTATCCTGGACGCTTCAGGTTTCTGCTATGCTAGACGGAGGGGGAGAACCCATGGTTTCTGACAGGCCTTCTGGCTGTTCTGTTTTGCTCTTGCCCTGTTTGCAAGGTAACAGCATTCAGGTGATCCATATGTTTGTGATCCATATCAGCACTGCCTCACTTACCCAAACTTTGTATGTCACTGGACCGAACTTCATGATGACCTCGCCTCATACCCCTGAAAGATCATTTCCACGGTTTCAACACCAAACTTCGTTCCCCTGAAGTAAACTGTCTCTCTCGCTTAGAGGTGTCTTGTGCCCAGCAATGGTGTTCCTGCTATCGTTTCACCCTCTCCCATCACCAGTTCCATAAATATCAGGTTTAGTCCGATGCAAGCCTTTTCCCCATCAGGAATTCTGCTGGAGCTATCCCTGTAATTGCATGACGGGTGGTTCTATAAACAAACAAGAACTGGGACAATTCAGTATCGAGTGAAGCTATAGGCTGTTTCTTTAAGCTGCCTTCAACGTTTGGACTGGTCTTTCTGCAAGACCACTGGACAATGGATGGATGTTATGGCGCTGTCCCAACATGTCGATTGTCATTCGACTTTAGGAAATACTTGTCATTCCCTGCTGGTAAATGATGGCCCATTGCCCATGACCACTGCTTCCAGGAGTCCCTGTATCGTAAATGATGCTGGCTGCTTTTCAACCATCATCCCTGAGTTTGATGAATGAACTCTATGCATGTCCAACCACTTCAAGTGGCCGTCCACAATGACCAAGAACATTGAGCCCATGAAAGGACCTGCATAATTGATGTGTAACTGAGTCCAGGGTTTACCCAGCCATTCCCACAAATGTGGGGGAGCTGCTAGCAGTAACTTTTGTCCTCGTTGGCACAATGGGCAAGAACCCACCGGTGGAGTATCTGCCAGCGGGAGGTGCCTCAAGGCATCTGCACTAGCCACTTGGCCCCCTGGATTATATTTGTACGTGCTGAGAATAAAGGCGCAATGCTGAATTCGACCTGAAGCTTTGGGCAGCACAACCCTGTCCTCTTTAAGTAGCCCTAGCAGGGCTTTGTGCTCTGTTACTATGGAATGAGCTGCCAGAGGAAGTGGTGGAGGCTGGTACAATTACAACATTGATAAGGCGTATGGATGGGGACATGAATAGGAAGGGTTTAGAGGGATATGGGCCAAATGCTGGCAAATGGGACTGGATTAATTTAAGATATCTGGTCAGCATGGATGAGTTAGACCGGAGGGTCTGTTTCCATGCTGTACATCTCTATGACTATACAACCTTCCTTCTCTATTTGGGTGTATTTGCTTTTGGCATCAGCCAAAGTCTGGGAAGCATATGCTATTGGGCGTTCCTCTCTGTTGGGGGCCACCAGTGAGCCAACACTACCCCAATACCATATGGGGAGGCATCGCATGTCAGCACCACCTCTGTTGTAGGCAAATTTTCTTCAGCAGCGTTACTGTTTTCTCTCTCACCATGGAAGTGACTACACAGAGGCCGGTATTCCGTCACCAAGACACCCTTTATTTTCACGTGGAGAGTCCTTGGCACTCATCCAGCTTCCTCAGAGCCAGCTCTCAGAGTGAACAGAGCTTCTGACCCTCCTTTTATATCTGTCAGCCATGGCTGCCTGATTGGACCAGGTTAACAGCCCCAATCAGGGAACTCATACTCAACATGATTCACCTGGCCAACCTTGTTCCAATCACTACAAGCAGAAAATGTGTTTCTTTACAATTCAAGCTGATTTGAAGATTTTCTTCACAATTCTGTAAAGAAAGTGCACTGCTTGAAACCACTTCCATTAATGGACAGGAATGGAGCTTCAACTGCTTTAGACCTTATTTGTGTAAAAGATAAAACATTAGAAGCTGAACAGAACACCCAACCATGGCCACTGGAGGAACAGGGGAGAGAAGGAAGGAAGTTAAAACAGAAGAGCAAGCAAATTGAGATGGAGTAAAAAGCTGATGCAAGAAATATGGTGAAATAAAACGTGAATACTGCTCGAGAGAGACGTATTATTGTGTTTCTATGATTGGGCAACACATGAAGAATAAGACGGAGTGTGTTAATAGCTGCACCATCAATCAGTTGAGCTCATAATGTGGCTCAATTACGTTTGCTAGAAGTGACACACATTCATAGAAAGAAACCTGTTTTCTGCAAATAAAAGGGATACGTTCAAACCTTGCACCATTTCCCAATCACCCGGGAGCTTGGGCCATTGCTTCCCCATTGCTTTCTCCATGGCAACATCTCAGCCAGTCAGAGCTGATTTGCCAACTGATCCGCACCCATTTTTTTCTGTGGCATAAACAGTTGTGACTGTTTGAAAATTGGCATTCTTGCATTGGTCCTGACAGATGAAAGAGAAGAAGCTTTCGCAGCATGCTGCTCTTTCCAGCAATGAGGAAAAATCTTAGGGTGTTCAAGAAAAATGTGTGTTTGCTTGAAAGACAAGTCGACCCAGATTGGAACCATCAACAAGATAAAGAATTCTTCACAATAAGGTGACATGTGGTGCCCATTTGAATCAAGTTTCTCAATGAACCCAGAATTTGTTGGTGGCAGTTTCTGGCTCTTGCACACAGGGACGAAGCCCCAGTAACAATGACCTTTCACATTACCTGCAATGCTAAACCGATAGGAGTTGCCCTTTGAGGGAAAAATAATTTCAGAATTACTACGTTGTAAAGGGAGGTCACCCCGCCCAATGTGCTTGTGCTAGCCCCCAGACAAGCATCTCATCTAGAATCATTCTCCCGTGACCCTGCACATTGTTCCTCTTCAAATAACTAGTCAATTGCCTTTTACTCTTTCAATTGAACCTTCCTCAACCACACTGTCAGGCATTATAGATCTTAATGGGATTGTGAGGAGGAGGCAAGGAGGCTCCAAGGTGACTCAGAAAAGTTGAGCGAGTGGGCAAACACACGGCAGATACAGCACAATGTGGTGAAATGTGAAGTTAAACACGTTGGTGTGAACAACAGAAAGCCACAGTATTATTTAAACGATGACCTATTGTGGATGTGCAAAGGAATCGGGATAGACAGGCGGGTGCCGCAAGCAATTAAAAACACAAATGGTATATTGGCCGTTGTTGCAAGAGGATTTGAGTTCAGAGGTTGGGATGTCTCACTACGTTTATACAGGGCCTTAGTGAGAGCACAGCCAGAGTACTGTGTGCAGTTTTGGTCTCCCTACCTATGAAATGATATCCTTGCCATAGAGGGAGAGCAGTGGAGGTTCACTAGGCTGATACCGGGGATGGCAGGATTATCGTACGAGGAGAGATTGGTTCAACTGGGCCTGTATTCACCTAGAGTTTAGAAGGATGAGAGGGGTTCTTATTGAAATGTGGGTGAAGGGAGGATGTTTTCCCTGGTTGGGGAGTCTAGAACCAGGGGTCACTGTCTCAGGGGGATATGGGATAGACCTTTAGGACTGAGATGAGGAAACATTTCTTCACTCAGAGGGTGGTCACCCTGTGGAATTCTCTACCACACGAGGTCGTAGACGGCAAGTTACTGAATATATTCAAGAAAGAGACAGATACATATTTAGAATTTAAAGACATCAAGGGGTATGGGGAGAAAGTGGGAACACGGTGTTGAGATATAGGATCAGCCATGATCATATCGAATGGTGGAGCAGGCTCGAAGGGTTGAATGGCCTACTCCTGCTCCACGTTTCTGCGTTTAACCACTCATTTTGAGAGAAAGATTTCCCTCATTTCATTTTGCTTCTTCTACAATAACTTTAAAGAAGAGTTAAGAACAAAGAATAATAAGTCAATGAAAGAGAAACGATGGAATTCGAACAAAGGATATCACTTATAAAAACAGAAAGTACTGAAGAATCTCAGCAGGTCTGGCAGCATCTGTGGAGAGAGAAGTAGAGTTAATGTTTCACGTCTGATAGGAGTCTTCTTCAGAACATTCTGAATGCTCTTCCAATCTGTTCTTGAAACATTAACTTCTGTTTCACTCCTCACAGATGCTGCCAGACCTGCTGAGTTTCTCTAGCACTTTCTGTTTATAGTTCAGATCCCCAGCATCTGCAGGATTTTAATTTTAAAGGATATCATTTGCTCACCTGCAAATGTTTCTTTCGTGTTCCCATCTCTCATAATCCAAAGACATTTCACCAAGAGTTTAAGATAGGAAGACCAAAGATAAGATGTAGCTCTCTGATGGGAGCTCCAGAACCCATCAGTAGACAGTCCAGCTGCTTCCAAAACTTTGAGCATCTACTGCAGGAATGATTGAAACTTGTGAAATATTGAGGCGTTGAATCAAAGCAGTAGAACTGATGGAAAAACCTTCATTCAAACATGGATTCTGACTGAAATGTCCTACAAAGACAGAGCAAGATAAGGAGAAAAAGAAATAGAACGATGAGGCCTTCCTTTCCCTGAACCATCCGACCCTAGTGCACCAATTTACCCTGAATCCCACAGATACTGATCAGCGGGGGCTGGGAGTTAGCTTAAGTATGTCAAAGGCAGATGGGAAGGGATCTGGCTTTGATCAACAATGACATGAACTCTTGTGACAAAAATCTCACAATCCAAAGGGCATGTGAACATGTCCTTCATTCTCCATCCACAAGCCATGCATCGTGGCAAAACTCGCATGAAAATATATAATCGGTGGGAGCTAAACTTCCACATAGTTCCAAACTGTCTCAGGTCTGGAGCATGGCTATGATGTGTCACTGCTGAGGTGAAGTTACATTTAGTCTGATGTGTTCTATTAAGATCATGGCTCAAGCGCACCACAAGGGTGAATTAACCCAATTGGTCTTGCTGCGGATTGACCAGGTTATCAAGATCCACAAAAACATTAAGAAATAAAAGAGATAGGAAAGGATTTCATGGGTCATCGAGCTGATCTCTCTACTATTTCAACTCACCCAGCCCAACATCCAAGGGCAAATCTCATTCTTTCTTTGGCTTACCTGGTAGATCATGACCAACATTAATCAGTCAAAGTA
>JAHRHZ010000089.1:2813044-2850459 GCA_024137785.1 Ginglymostoma cirratum | reverse complement strand
CTCTATCCGCCTCCCCCTCTCTCCCTATTTATTTCAGAACCCTCTTCCCCTCCCCCATTTCTGATGAAGGGTTTAGGCCCGAAACGTCAAGTTTTCCTGCTCCTATGATGCTGCTTGACCTGCTGTGTTCATCCAGCCCCATGCTTGTTATCTCGGATTCTCCAGCATCTGCAGTACCTTTTATCTCTGAGTCAAAGTAAAGACCTTTTTTTAAACATACTTGAAATTTACTTTTCATTAGTTAACATTTATGCCTCGTTTATTAGCTTGACTGGTCTTGAAGGTGACTTGCTGGATTTCCCTTGTGTAATAATAGATTTACTGCTGCCCAGATTTCAGACATTTTAATGTTTTCCTGGTCTCTGGACACTGGGCTCCACTGGGGCTTTACATCTGGTCCTATTCTTGTTTTTGTTTCTGCACTTCCTTCAATATATGCAACTGCCTATTTAAGAAGGTTGTGTTATCTGACTAGTTTGTCATAAACTCGAGTATAAACGCTGTACGTTTTGATTCGCTGTTTTGACTAGGTACCCAGTAAAATATTTGCTTTTAATAATTCCTCATCCACATATTGATATCAGATTTACCGATACCATCCTCATGTCTAGTCCAAGTGTCCCAGTGCTACTGCTATTTCATCCATGGTCTATGTTGCTCATGCTTTTTGCAATTCTTGGCGTTTAGGGAGAAGGTGGAACAGCGGTAACGTCACTGGACTACTAATTCAGAGACCCAGGCTATGGGGGCATGAGTTGAAACCCCACTATTCCAGCTGGTGAGGTTTAAATTCTATTTATATCAAAAATGGAACTGAAAGCTAATCTCTCAGCAGTGGTGATTGTGGCAAATTTGATCAATTATTCGAAAAACCCATCTGGTTCCCTAATGCACTTTAGGGAGGGAAATCTCTTTCTTACCTAGCCTGACCTACACGTGACTCCAGATCCACAGCAATGTAGTTGCCTCTGAAATGGCCCAGCTAGCTACTCAGTTCACGGACATTTAGGGACAGGCAACTGGCCTTTCTAGCAATGCCCACATCCCATCTTAGAATGAAAAGAACGCTGTCAGTGTTAAGTTTAATTTGCTATTTCCTGTCTAAGGAATAACAGATCTAAACCCTTCTAGAAATCATTAACTGCATTCTTCACATTGACTCCACTCACTTTGTTAGGTATTCAATTAAGAACTTTTACCTCCATCATCCTGCATGGAGATGTTATACCTGCATGGAGCAGGTGGGATTTAAGCCCAGGACTCCAGACTCAAAGGTAGAGACACTACCACTGTGCCACAAGAGCTCTATTTGGGTCATTTAAAGAGACAAGAAACACCAAGTCGCTGCACTTGTCACCAGAGCTCTCTGCTTCCTTTGTTTTGATTTATTGAATTTCTCAACCAATTCCACAACGTAGCAGACAGAATAAGCGGGACGATATCTTGTACCATAAACCTCATTTTAAATATCGCAGGAAGCATTCCTTCGTACCACCAGTTCCAGCTGAAATAATAGACGAAGACGTGCTTGGTTAGTTATCCAAATTAAATTTGGAAAATGCAAATTATATTTTAACATCATCTTTTCATCTAAGATGTGAAAGTGATATTCCAGTTCTGGTTTACAAAGACATTAGAGGAGCTAACAGATCATTTAACTGTAATAAAATGAATTTGCAACCTTCATGTGTGTCTTTGTGGAAAGGCCTTCTGGGAGCCCAAATACAGCTTATTTTGGGTCCTTTCAATGGGTTTGCAATTCCCTGAAAGGACATTAAAGGAGATGTGTCAAGTCAGACATCCCCTGTCTCAGATGCCTGCTGCATTTGCTTGTTAAGAGGCTGCTGATCAAGTCCTCTTGCAACCTCTTTAAGACAGCTTCCATTAGTTACCCAGCATTTAGATTGCTGTGGTGCAGCAATAGGGTCCCTGCCTCTGGGCTAGAAGGTCCAGGTTCAAGTCCCACCTGCTTCAAACTGGTGTCACAACAAGCTGACTAAAAATGCCTGTTGGATCTGAGGTTATGAGGGACAGAATTGCCTCCTCCTTTTAAAGGATGGAGTAACTTTTCCAACCATGTTACACCTTTCCAGCACTTAGTGAATCTTTTATGACACTGGTTCACGCCCCAGAGCTTTCTTAGAGTCATAGAGAGATATTACAGCATAGAACGAGGCCCTTTTACTCATTGTGTCTGTGTCAGTCATCAAGCATCTGTCTATTTTAGTCCCATTTCTCAGCGCTTGGCCTGTAGTCTTGTATGCTATGGTGTTTCAAATACTCATCTAAATACTTCTTAAATGTCTTGAGGGCTCCTGAATCTACCACCCTTTCAGGCAGTGAGTTCCATATAACCACAACGCTCAGTGATATTTTTTCCTGAAATCTTCTCCTAAATAACCCTTGGTTACTGAGCCCTCTACTAAGGGAAAAAGCTTCTCCCTATTTACCCTGTCTATGCCCCTCAGAGCTTTGTACATCTCATTCAGGTGCCCCCCTCAGCCTTGTCCACTCTAAGGAAAACAACCCCAGCCTACCTCGTCTCTCTTCTTCAGCACTCCACAATATATATCACTTTGCTCAAAGGATTGTCTTAGTTTTCAGACCTTTTAGCTTGTCCTCACCCATGACAAAATATTCTATGGCATTTACTGGAGCACAGTGCTTGATGAAGATTTCTAGAAAATATTAAGTAATTCAGCTATTTCCTTCTCAACTTGGATTATTCCTACACTTTCACATTCTAAATATTCATTTTCTTGCTGTCTATTGCTTAACTGTTACAATCCGAAAGAAAAAAGTTACTAAATTTTTCTCCCTGAACCCCAGTGCTTTTTGTTACTAAAAATAATCTGATGACATATGTTTGTTCAAGTCTTTCCTGATTGCCAGATTACCTGAAATCTTGGTTAATCATCTCCAGAAGATCCATTATATCCAAAGCTGCAGATTCTCTCTTGATTGTCTGCATGCTAGCACTAAGCGTTGAGGTGAGGGCTCTTGTGGTGCAGTGGTAGTGTCTCTACCTCTAGGACAGGAGACTGTGTTCCAGTCCATTTGCTCCAGAGGTGTACAGTGACACCCCTGAACAAGTTGTTTAAAAATATCTAGAGGTGAATTTTCCCTAAAGGGAGAGTCTTGTACCACACATGGACCAATTCAGATTCTGTCACCACAACCTCCACTTGGGCATAAGTAAGTAACTCATTCATACAGTATCATTAACTGTGCAAGTTCTTCCAACATTGTCACTCAGATCATGCCACCTGGGCTTGAATTTTCCTGACCACCTGTGCCCCACATGGATTGTTCACCTGAAACCTCTGCCATTCTTTTGATTCCAGCCAGACTGCTGCCACTGACTTATTGAGTTAGCTTACCAACCTGTCACTGGATGCAAAACTGGTATAGTATATTGGCTGCCCATTACCAAAAGTGCCCTATTTTCATTTCCATCAAAACTGCCATCCAGAATTGCAGAACTGTCACTCTAACTTCCTTGTTCTCCCCAACATCCTTGCTCCTGTTCTACTACACTACTCCGATTCCTTTTCACTTCCCCATTTCTTCACCACATCTCTCTGATTGCTTGAAAACTGTTACTTACAATCCCTACCTTTAAATGACTGGCTTTCCTTAGATTTCTAAACAAAATAGTTCGAACTGGATGGCTGAGATGAGGAGAAAATCCTTCACCCAGAGAATGGTGAGCCTGTGGAAAGTGTTTGAGGCCAAAATATTGAATGTTTTCAAGAAGGAGTTAGACACAGTTCTTAGAACTGAAGGTATCAAAGTGGGTGGGGGAGAAAACAAGAACAAGGTACTGAGTTGGATGCTCAGCCATCACTGCATTGAATGGCAGAGCAATCTTGAAGGGCCAAATAACCTAGCCCTGTTCTTATTTTCTGTGTTTCAAAAATATTTAAGTCCAACATCTTGGTATACTGCTAAATGGAAACTACTTCTGCATGTGAGAAGGTCAACACTTGAAAGGTATATGGCTAACTATACATCTCCAAGGCACAATGGGTCAAAGACAACAAAAAGCCTTTCAAATTGAATGATGAGGCAGCCGTAGAAATGTTAAATTGAACAGATTCCAGAGTAGAAGAACACTTGGGGCTGTTCCTGTAGTGGTTGTAATGAGGTCAGCCAGGTAGACCTCATAGAAGATGAGTTCCCTGATTGGGGCTGTTAATCTGGTCCAATCAGGGAGCCCTGGCTGACAGATATAAACAGGAGGGTCAGAGGTTCTGTTCACTCTGAGAGTTGGCCCTGAGGGAGCTGGATCAGTGTCAGGGGCTCTCCACGTGTAAATAAAGGGTAAATGGATACCAGCCTCTGTGCAATTATTTCAGTGGTGACAAGAGGGGGACACTCCTGAAGAAATTTGCTCATAACAGTTATCTTTGAGTTGCTGTAAGCATTTCTGGCATCATTCCTTTATCTGGGAAGCTTGACTCGTTCAATCCTGCCATCGAAGACTGGGCCCAGTATGTGGAAAGAATGTGTTATTTTTTCGGAGTAAATGACTTTGGGGCAGATGAAAAGCAATGAGTAATTCTCCTGACAGTTTGTGGACCTGCAGCTTTTATGGTTATTAGGAGCCAAACTTCCCCTGAGGCACCAGATACTAAAACCTTTCAAGAGCTACCAGATTTAGTCAAGGAATATTCTGACAACAATCCTCCTCAAATTCTGAAATGCTATCAGTTTTACTCGGCAATTTGAGAACCAGTGGAATACGTATTGGGATTTGTGACAAGGTTAAGACAACTGGCAGGGGCATGTGACTTTGGCTTAGCCCTTAATGATATGCTTAGAGACCATTTGGTGAGTCATAGAGTCATACAGCACGGAAACAGACCCTTCAGTCTAACCAGTCCACGCCCACCATAATCCCAAACTAAACTCGTCCCACCTGCCTGCTCCTGGCCCATATCCCTCCAAACCTTTCCTATTCATGTACTAATCCCAATGTCTTTTAAACGTTGTAACTGTACCCACATCCACCACGTCCTCTGGAAGTTCATTTCACACGCAAACCACTCTTTGCGTAAAAAAGTTGCCTCTCATGTCATTTTTAAATCTCTATCCTCTTACCTTAAAATTATACCCCCTTGTCTTGAAATCACCCAGTTTAGGGACAAGACACCCGCTATTCACTATATCTGTACCCCTCATGATTTTAAAAACCTCTCTAAGGTCACCTCTCAACCTCCTACACTCCAGCAAAAAAAGTCCCAGTCTATCCAGACTCTCCTTATAACTCAAACCCTCCACTCCTGGCAAGATCCTGATAAATCTTTTCTAAACATTTTCCAGTTTAATAATATCCTACCTCTAACTAGGCGACCGGAACTGCACACAGTATTCCAGAAGAGGCCTCACCAACGTCCTGTACAACGTCAACACGACATCCCAACTCCTATACTCAAAGGTCTGAGCAATGAAAGCAAGTGTGCTAAATGCCTTCTTAATCACCCTGTCTATATGTGAAGCAAATTTCAAAGAATTAATGATGTAACCATGCAAAAGCACTGATGAGCTGAAGCCCAACTAGACTTCAAACAGGCACTACAACTGGCTTTATCATTAGAAAATGCAGCAAGTGGAGCATATGAGTTACAGGGTATACCGATGGAAGTGAATACCCTTGCCAGGCTGACTGAGCTTGGGGAACACCACTTGAGTGAACGAAATTGCAGAGTTTCACTCAGGACATTTCCTGAGCAGAGGGACTCTAGGTCAGTCCACAGCAAAACCCCAAAACAAAGTCAAGCCTTGGCCAAATGGGGTTAAAATTGTCTCCAGGATCCGGGCTGGCAAGCCATTGTATTTGCTGCTGGTATGTGGGCTTGAAGCAGCAAAAGAGTCCCACTAGGCCTAAATGGAGTAAGAGAACTCACAGGCCGGTATCCAGGAGAGTGCACACCCTGGAAAGTCCACCCACAGCTGGTTTGGAACAGTTAAATTGCTTAGCAACATCCAAACCAGAACCAATCAAAATAAACGTCTGGTTAAATGGTCACCCAGTTCTAATGGAGGTTGATATCGGTGTGGCTGTGTCAGTGATCGCAGAACCAGTCTTTAATAAAATTAACTCTGGACTCCAATCCTTAAGTTTGCACAAGGCCTCGGGCCAGACTGAGAATCTATACTGGGGAACAGCTACAGATTAAAGGGACAACTTCGGTTCTGGTCTCTTATGAGAAGCAGCTGGTTCAGTTACCACTGATTATGGAAAAAGGCTGGGGCTCAAGCTTGATGGAGCAAAACTGGTTGAGAAAAATTCACCAAAAGTGGCCTCCCATTTTTCGATTAGAAAATGTTTGCCTGAGTGAGGTCCTAATTAAATACCTGGACATTTTTCAGGAAGGTCTAGGGACTATTACAGGGGCCAAGGCCACCTCCTTTGTTGACCAGGAAGCAATGCTACGATTCTGCAAGGCCCAGCCAGTGTCATTTGCCAGATGTGCAAAAATAGAAGCAGAAATCAGAAAGCTGGAAAGCAACGGAATCATCAAACCATTACAGTTCGTGGAATGGGCAGAACCCAGTCGTACTGATTGTGAAGCCTGACAGGTCAATTCACCATTGTGGGGATTTTAAAAAGTGGTAAACAGCATCTCACAAGGACTTATATGCAAAGCAGGCAGGGTGGGGGAAGGGGAGTGGTGGCGGTGGAATTTGTCCTTCAGGAAGCTGGACATGAGCCATGTGTACCTGCAATTGCAATTAGATGAGGATTCCCAGAAGTATGTCACAATTAATACCCATAAGAGATTGTACCAATAAAAGAGACTGCCATTTGGGATATCATCAGCCTGTGCAATTTCTTAGCGGACGATGGAGAACATTTTACGAGGTCTACCCCAGGTCGCCATTTATCTAGATGATGTGCTAATAACAGGGAAGACCAATAAGGAGCAGTTAGAGAACTTGGACATAGTCCTTAGATTCTCCCTGGCAAGTGTACACGTTAGAAGGGAGAATGTGTCCAAGTACCTCAAGTTACTTACTTGGGCTACAGAGTTGACAAGACCAGGTTACATCTGTTGGAAGATAAAGTGAGGGCGATCAAAGGTTCCCATGTCTGTACCGGAGTTTAGGTCTTTCCTTGGATTGGTGAATTATTACAGAAAATTCATACATAACCTGACCTCCATCCTAGCACTTTTGCATCAACTCCTGAAAGAGGGTCAGCCTTGGAAATAGTCGCTTGGCCATGCCATAGCTTTCAGGGAAGTGAAGAAGCAGCTATCATCTTCTAAAGTGTTAGCACACTATGATCCCAAGTAAGATCTGGTATTGACATGCGATTCCTCCCTGTACAGCATCTGGGTAGTATTACCTCATTGGTGGCCTAATGGAGCCGAATGTTCAATAGCGTACGTATCCGGGACTTTGGCTAGTGCAGAGCATGAATACGCCCAGACAGAGAAGTAAGGTTTGGCAGTCATATTTGGAGTTAGGAAGTTCCATCAATACCATTACGGATGTAAATTTGTGAATTATTGGACCACAAACCTCTGCTGGGTCAACTTAAACAGGACAAGGCAGTACTGCCGAATTCAGCACTGGGCTCTAATACTAGGGGCGTAGAATTACAAGTTGGAACACCGACTGGGAGGCCAAGTAGTGATTGCAGATGCACTGACCTGCCTCCTGCTGGCACATACACCATCGGTGGTACCACCAATGGAAGAGTCAATAACGGTTTTAAATTTTCTGGACACACTTCCAGTCACAGCTAACAATATCAGACTTTGAACGTAGAAAGATCCAGTCCTGGCAAAACCGAAACAGTTGGTGGTGATGGGGGAAACAAAAGGGCCGTCACAACCAGAATTGAAACCTTTTTGGACCCAGAGAGACCGAATCATAGTAGAGGACGGCATATTATTATAGGGAGCAAGAGAGAGTGCCCTGAGCAAAGGTCACCACCAGATACTGGCTGAACTCCACCAGGGTCATCCAGGGGTTTCCAAAATGAAGATGTTGGCAAGACATTATGTCTGCATCCAGTCCTGGCCGCTAGAAATAGTCGCGTTGGTGGGGCAGTGCCCAGAGTGCCAACAAGGACAAAAATTACCAGCAACAGCTCCCCAACATTCCTGGGAATGGCCGGGTAAACCTGGACTCGGCTACACGTCAACTATGCAGGTCCTTTCATGGGCTCAATGTTCTTAGTCATTGCGGATGGCCACTCAAAGTGGCTGAGCGTGCACAGAGTTCATTCGTCAAAGACGGCGGCAATAATCAAGAAACTACATGCATCTTTTGCAACACACGGACTCCCGGAAATGTTGGTCACAGATAACAGGCCATCATTTACCAGCAGGGAATTTCAGTATTTCCTAAAGTCGAATGGCATTCGTCATATAAGCACAGCTCCATACCATCCATCATCCAATGGTATGGCAGAAAGAGCAGTCCAAAATTTGAAGGCAGGCTTAAAGAAACAACCTACACGGTCACTACATACCAAACTGTCCCAGTTCCTTTTTGATTAACGGACCAACCCTCATGAAACTATAGGGATAGTTTCAGCAGAGTTGCTAATGGGGAGAGGACTCTGCACCAGGTTCAATCTGATATTCCCGGATGTTGGGGGAGGGTGAAATGGCATCAGGAACACCAATGCTGGACACAGGACTCCTCTAAGTGAGGGAGATAGTTTACTTCAAGTAAAGTATGGTGTAGGAACCTTGGGAATGGCCCGGCATGGGTAAGAGGCATGGTCAGCACGAGGTCTGGTCTAGTGATGTATAAAGTTTGAGTAGGTGCGACAGTCCTGAACAAGCATGTGGACCTATGAAAGCTGCAAGCTTGCAAATGTGGCAGGAGCAACATGTGCCCGGCTCCTTGACAGCCTTTCTGCTTGTTCTGGAAACCCTGAGCTCACCCTCTCTGTCAAGCATTGAAGGTAATTCAGAATCCGAGATGTCTCTGCCTTGACGCCTTTGCCATCCAAAGAACAGAATGAATTTCTTCCGAAATGCTCTGGGCGCAAGAGGCGAGCTACTGCACGTTACACGCTGTGTCTACCACAGGCAGAGTCAGAGGAACCTGACCCGGTGCTTAAATGCTGTAGGAGGAGCTACAAGAAAAATAACTGGCCTATGTCCTCAGCCTCAGAGGGGGAGAGATGTAGTGATTGTAATGAGGTCAGCCAGGTAGACCTCATAGAGTATGAGTTCCCTGATTGGGGCTGTTAATCTGGTCCAATCAGGGAGCCCTGGCTGACAGATATAAACAGGAGGGTCAGAGGTTCTGTTCACTCAGAGCTGGTTCTGATAGAGCTGGATCAGTGTCAGGGACTCTCCATGTGTAAATGCTGAATGTTTGGTGAAGAGATGCCAGCCTCTATGGAGTTATTTCAGTTCTATGTGGCCCTTTCAACTTGATCCTTGAAACCTGAGGTTTCTTAGTGAGAAGCCCTTCTTCGTTATCTGTCCTGCCCAACCCAGCCCTTGCTGGCAAACACTAAGTAAAACCACAGAGACTTGAACACGATATAGACATAACCACTCACAGCTTTAGGTGCAACTATTCCAAATTCTTGAGTAAATGGAGGAGGAGGAAGTCAGGCCTTTTTGGGAGAACCCATATCTGGATTACCTCTTCAGTGCAACACTAGCTTGGCAATTTGTCCATCGGAGTCACCAAACCAAGTTTAACCTTGATTGGATCCTAGTGGAGACAGACATAGAGATAAGTGCAAGGCTTGTTGGTTACATGAGTTATCAAGATTCTCTTTCCTAAAAGTAACGAGCAATACCATGGCACTGACGTTATACTTCTGAAAGATTTGCACAGAGCAAGTGGGTGGAAAACACGGAGAGCTGTTTTTCTTGGATTTTGAAAAAAATCTCAGGTTCAAATATAGGTAGATATATTTGTTCAAAAGGTGTGGGGGGGTGCTGCAGAACAGAATGAGAGAGAGACAGACACAGATGGAGACCCAGAGAAAGAGAGAAACACAGGAGATAGGCAAAAGGAGAAGCAGGAACACAAAAAGAGGCAGATCCAGGCAGGGAGAAAGACACACACAAGGTGGGATTTACACAGGGAGTGAGATAGAGAGAGAAGGGGACACACAGCAAGGCAGCCAGACAGACAGAGGGAGAAAGACAGAGATAGACACAAACAGGGAGAGGAGAGAGACAGAGGGAGAGATGGTGCAAAGAAATTGAAAGAGAGAGAGGTATACAGACTCAGGGAAAGACGGAGAGAAACAAGCTCTAATAAAAGTTGATAAATCCATCAAGGGATCCCTTCTTTTTCTGATGACTGGCATTTGAGAATCAAAAACCAGTGGAAACAAGCCTCTATCACTATAGGTTTAGCACATTTGAAAACAAGGAAGCAATTGGAGAAAATGTCTTTGCTTGTCTTTGACAGATCATTTCAACCTCATCCTCTCAAGAATATTGGAGGAGAGGTGCCCCTGATTCCTGAGCTGCAGCTAAATGGTACAACTCCAGAACATGATTCTTTCTCCAATTTCTTAACTATTTGAGATCACTGTAGCCCATACTTCCTTCCAGAAGGGTCTAATTGTATCCCTTTCCCTTGGGGTAATCTGATGTAACAATGAACAGGTTTCTGGGAGACATACAAGATCCCACCTCCATGGAAAAAAAGCTTCATCAGACTATCAAAAATGTGCTGAAGTAATGTTGTCTCTCCACTAATGCCCAGAAGTGCAAATCTGCCTCATTGTCTGGGTATCTCATTGAACCGCCTCGAGTTTGAAGGTACCATTTTGAAATGCACAGAATTTGGCATACAATGAGGAAAGATGTTGCTGCCATTCAAAAGAGAATTTTCTCCAGATTACAAATGGAAAAAATGGTTTTGTCTATTTGGTCAAATTTAGCTATTAACCACAGTTTGCTACCCATTGCAAATACTTAGGATAATCCTCTCCACTCCCATAACCTTGACTGTTACTTATAGTTTATTAATGTTAATAGCACAGAGGAATGTAATCACAAAGCTCACCTGCTGTGTTGGTGGGCAACAAAAACCAAAGAGGAGGTAGGTGTTCATCAAAAGATGCCCATATACCTTGGACAACGATCTTCATACCTAAGCAACTTGTTGTTGAATGACAATCCTTTTTGTTAATTGAAGGAGACTGAATGTAACCAATTCAGAAAGACTTGTATTTACCCTGCACCTCATTGTGTTTCATGTATGGCTAAATACAGGTACTCTCTCAGACTGCTGCAAACAGACATTTCACAAATAGCAGGTGTGAGCACTGCCATTTCAACGCTCTGTCACTTTGAACACTTGGGAGATGACCGCAACTAACGAGACAGTGAGATTTTTGTAAGATAAGCATCTTTCTGTACATCTCTTTGGCATACCTTTTTATTTCCATTCGAGAGCTGCTGACACCTTACCATCCATCATGCGATACATTATCACACAAAGTCAAGATTAACTCTGTTCTGTCGGCTGCATTGTTCAGATTTAGGAGGCTGCTGTCTCCAGCTCCTTGAGTTTCTCCTGAATTGGTGCTAACCAGCAACCTATGCTGAAAACCTCACTTTGTGGAAACATATTTCTCCTTGAAGGCTTAGAAATATCAGGGAGGAGACTTTCAGCTAGCTGCCTGGACTGGATTCAGATTCAGAAAATTCAACAATCATGTTTGAAACCTACTAAAACTCTTCTCCCACCCTCTTCCCAAATTAACTTGTTTCAAAATACCTCTGATCTCACACTGTGATTTGTCCTGGCCTGAAGCCAAATGGCTGTCAGAGGGGAAAATATTGGCTTGTCTCTTTCAAAAAAAGGATATGGAAAATGACGCATTTATAGTATTTGACATCAGAGCGTTAACACAAGGAGAGTACCATTTTTTTGCAACATTGCCCAAGTGTCATCCTCTCCTGAGCAAGCGCACACAAACTTTATTCCTTTCCAGTTGTTCCATGAAATTATTTTATGTTCCATGTCTTAAATTGGAATTGTGATTCACACTGCTTCCTATATTTGAGAGGCAGGCAAGCCAATTACCAGAGGGAAAATGCCACCTCCAAAAACTCAGACAGAAGATTAAGTGGTCCTGAAAATCGATGACATACCTATTGATCATCCTCAACGTGATCAGTCCAATCCCAAGATGGCTAGATCCGTAGCTCAGAGAAGAAAGGCGGTAGAACAGAAGAAACTTCATCTTTCCATCTCCTTCTCTATCAAAGGTTTAAATTATCTCAGCTTATTGTTTTATGAATGACAAGTACCTTCTACTACTCACATCAAATTGTCAAGCTTCAAGTTTCGGTTTAGTGAGTGCTACCGGGCTATTTGACTGCAGCAGCATCACCATAAGCAAGCTCTATCTCGGTGTCACTCGGTTTCCACAGAAGTGCACTTTATGGAAGGAATTCTTAGATAATAATCGGCAGTTGGAAGCAGAGGAGTCATTCCCTTCCCTTTCCTGAGTGTGCTGAAGCCAATGTTGGTGCGACTATGAATGGCCAGCTGAGATAAATTGACTGAGCACAATCTGGTTAAACCCAGACACCCTACCCGGTCTGTATGACACAGAGCCATTGCAGACAGTGTGTTCACTAATATAGGGGAAGATTATAAGACAGAGTAATTAAAGAGAAATAAAAATTAAAAACAAAAGTGGAGAGATAACAGAGTAAATTGTAATTAAAACCCAACATTCACTGATAGGTTATGACACATAGGCTTGCACTATAATTGATTGGCAAACTCAATCATCAGTACCATTAAATTTATCATCAGGGCATGAAAATGTATCATCAGCAAGTTCCTTTAAGAATTGCATGCCATGATACCAAGCACTAATCTTACACGTCAAATGATTTGCAATGCTGCAGAAAAGAGGGAATTTAAATGCGCCTGTAACAACTCCCAGATGTCTCAAACCAGTTCTGGTGCAACAACCATTGTTTTGCAGGCAGGTGCAGCTGCCACTTTGCGCACAGCAAGATTCCACAAATAGCAAAGCAGTGACAGACTAAGAGATCGAAAGAGACAGCCGGGCTCATTGCCTCCTCTGAAAGGTAGGATTATGAGCACACCATGTTCCCTCAATACTCCACAAGGAGGGCTGGCCTGAGACCTGGAGTGGGATTTGAAAAACCTCCTGTTTCACAGACAGGAGCATTGCCAAGTATCAAAATGACATTTTTCAAAAACAATATGGGCCGCACTGCTAAGTTTAACCTTGGTGGGTTAATCATCATCAAACTATCAGTTTAAATAGATGCTGACTGGTAGCCTTATAAGTGTGGATTCTGGCCACGTTTTAGAAACTGTAGAAAAATGCAATGTCACATGAAGTATATATTTTGGGATAGGAAAAAGAAATTGCATTAATATTGAACCTTATCACACTTCTTGGAAATCTCTTAAGGTGCTTCAGAAGCAATGAATTACTTGGAACCTAATGCTGCATTTTGCGCACAATAGGATCCCACTGCTCAATAAGATAGCTCCCTTATCTGCTTTTGGTGTTAATGGGTTGATGGAAGAAAAGCCCTTGAAGGAGAATTCTTTGCTTTTCTGCAAATAGTACCACAGGGGCCTTTAACGCCCCCTCAGCCATTCGAACAAGCAGAGGAGACCATGGGGTACTATCTCATACACAGAACAAGAGAAACTGGCCAAGTGTCAGAACATCACTATGGAAGGGATGGGGCAAAAGGGATGATGGGAAGCTTGCATATATATAGCACCTGCTTGCTCCTCAACAATGCCATGTGCAACAGGTCACTTTGAATTGCAGTGCCCCTGTTGCTACGCAGGAACACATACCAGCCATTTTGCACACAGCAAGATCCCACACAAGCGGTGATACTCCAATTGCCTTTCTTAGTCTGATTTGAGGTAGGAGTGTTGATTGGCCCTCTGGGAAGAAGGAAAAAAAACTCCCTCCTCTTCTTCAAATATTATCACAGGGAATTCACTCCAGCTAAAACGGCAGAAGGGCCCTCAGTTTACAATGTCAGCAATAGTTAACACTAATTACACAGCATTCCTTTCATGCTGGACTGCCAGCCTAGGTACTGAGTACAGGTCTTGGAACAAGGCACCATAAACTTTTGATTCAAGAGGCAACAGCCCTATCAACTGGACCTCAAGTTTCAGCTTAACTATGTTGTACCAATGTTACTGTGATGCAGAGCTGAATGTGTGAAAATAAAATTGATCAATTTGAGTTCATTTGTGCCATTCTGTTAGGGGTAGACTTTGAAATCTCTCACACCCAGCTGGGAGTCCTGCTTACTGTGTTGAGTTGCAGGCCAAACTCCATCCCATAAACCACAACAGCTTTCTGCTGGAACTGGGAGTTGCAGAGGCACATTTTTGTCCAGGAGACAATAAGGACTGCGGATGCTGGAAGCCAGAGTCTATAGGTGTGAGGCTGGAAAAGCACCGCAGGTCAGACAGGATCCGAGGAGCAGGTAAGTCAATGGTTTGGGCCGAAACACTTTGTCAGGACACTTTTGTCCATTTTCCTTTGCTTTTACTTTCTTTACCATTGTTGAATTGAAATCCTTTACTGCATTTTTGCCAACAATTTGAAGTGTGAAGACTTGCAAAACTCACCTTTAATGGAAGTGGGAAAACAGCCAGTTGTGAGCAGTGGAAATGAATTTTGCCACTTTTGTCACTTGGTGTCAGCATCAAGCATTTTAATATCAAGTTATAGCATGGCCATGGACCCAGAAGGCCTGGGTTCAAGTCCCACCTGCCCCAAAGGTGTCAGAACTGTCTAAATTGGTTGATTAAAGCTATCTATAAGCAGAGCAAGATGCCTAGCATCTCTTCTGCCTAAATAATGGGCCCCATCCTTAGCTCCAAAACACTTCCCATTGCACCAGTGATTTGCTTCCACTTAGAAACCCATGCTCACACTGATTGGCGACTGATGCCAGGCTTGTGCGATTGAATCAAGTCGATGACTACTTCCCAAACTCATTTCATACAGGACACTTCTAACAGCAGAAGTGAGAGACTTTCATCTCATTGATCTAAATTGCACCTAAATCCATTCACAGCAGTTAAATTAACCTACTGTGACATTAAAGAGTGTTTGTTTTAGCAATACTTTTGAGGTAGAATTCCTCTTTTAAGTTTAACTGTCATCATTTGTGAAGATGGGATCAATATAATGTGTACTTTGTTTTCTTCACTTTAGATCATGTCAATTTCACAGTGGCACATTTTGTACATTTCTGCCCCCAAAACAGACAGGATAAACAGTAGCAGTCTGATGTGAGGTTAAAATTGTTTCAGAGATAATAGGAACTGCAGATGCTGGAGAATCTGAGGTAACAAGGTGTGGAGCTGGATGAACACAGCAGGCCAAGCAGCATCATAGAAGCAGGAAAGCTGATGTTTCGGGCCCTTAGGGTAAAACAGCACTGGTAGAAAGATACGGTCTGAGTGCTTCCCTATGCATTAGCTCATGTAACATACACCATAAAGACTGGTTCTTGTTGAGACACAGCTCGAAGTTTATCAACACTGCTGTGTACATTGATGTGATGTCTCAGATTTGTATGTAGTCTGGTTCTGTTTTTACTAATGTTACAGTTACATTATATTTATAATTGACTGCTGCTTGCTTAACGAACACAATAGGATGGAGACCTTTTATACCAAAGCATCACATGTCATGTCATCTAGCTGTTTTAAAGCTATAGTGCCTTTTGGAGACCTGTAAAATAATGCAAGTCAGTCGGCTGATGGTTTGAAAAGGGCATATCAAACCTGGGGTCTAACTGTAACCAGAGGTGCAGTATGGGGTCTGGAGGTGCAAAGGGGCACTGTCTTCATTGCAGGAAGGGGAGCAGGGTTAACAGGCACAACAGCACTGCAGCATTTTTGCGACGAGCAGCTCATATTTTCACAGTGCAATTTTGCTTTTCTTTGGGGGATGGAGGGGTTTGCGCTGAGGGAAAAACACGCTTCACTGAAGACAGTACCCCCTTGAAACAAGGCCCCCGAGAAAAAGAACTAAACACAAAAATCCACACCAAGACAGCCTCAACCTGGTAGAGTAAAAAGTGTAATATTTATTCTTTAGACTTGTATTAATAATGTAGCTTTAACCATCATTGTTTGGGTAATAGCATCATCCACCATGCATTTCACTAACACATTACTAGTCAAGTTTACTACTAAGATTTTAAAATTACAGTTCACATCTGTGTAGCAGAAAATGAAAACCAGGATGTGGCTTGGTTCTTTGCTCTTATGACCCCATTCTATTCATTCCATTCAGAGCAGAGTTAGGTAAGGACAGGCAATTACTGTGAGCCTAGGAGCCCTGGAATTGACGCTGGACAACATCAAGGATCTTGCTGCAAAACAAAAATGAGAACAAAATGCATCCACAATATGCTGCTGCTTTCTAATTGCACTATTTTCTTTTGCCGCCTACTCTTTTGTTTGCCAGTTTTCGGATCTCTGCAAATTAGCGCGAAAAATCTAATTCTGAACAGATTTGGTCTTAAATGGGTTTATTGCACAGAGAACCAGAGAACAGTGGGTTTTTTCAAATTTGTCATCTTTACAATTTGCCATTCTGCTTCTAGGATCGGGATGTTAACAAATGAAAAAGTATCCATGGATCCAAAATAACAATTGTGACAATGGCATCAGCCTGAAGCCATTCGGTTTAATTTTGTAATTTTTTTTGTTGTATTTACAAAAAATGCATGCTGATAAAATAAAATGATATATTACAATATTTATAATATTCTCTTAAAAATTCCAACCACACCTTTCAGCATTCGTTTGTGCTGCTTACAATATAGCCTGTACATATATGTATGACTTTTTTTATACATCATATTCTAATTGGGGAGGTTAACGAGGGGAAAAAACATGACTCCTCATTTAGTTGTCATCTGTCACCAGATGACAAGAAATGAAATGAAATGAAGCTGCACGGTCTACCACTTGCACTCAGCACTGTGGCCTGTCGTGCGATATAGATTTCTTTCTTTTTTTAATTCTTTTTTTTAAACAAATGTGAGTATTAGAGAAAAAACATTATATGTGACTACAGAAGCAAGAAAACATGCATCAAAGTGCCAACTGCAAACCATCACTGATGAAGGTGTAAATGTTCATTTTCTTTTTTTTTTGAAAGGATATTAGAAATTCAAAAACAGTATCAACTCTGATTAATACACATCTTGGTGCTGCATATACCCTATTATCCAGTACCCAAAAATTGCACCACAGAGATAAATTGCCATGTACACAGCATTCCTTACCTCCGTATAAAATGTCTACTCTGCAATATGAAGATGATTAATCAATACTGCAAGATACAAATGAACGATTTTTAAAGCCCTAGTTTTGGTTTACATTGAAATTTAAATACAACAAGCCATTCTTCTATTTTAATTTTCCCCTTTAAAGAGGATACAGAGCAGCAATTTATGTGCAACAATGGCTGTATGTTCAGAACATTAGCTATTAAACATACACACAACCCCCTTTTGTTTTACTTCTACTGAGGTTGAATGAATGATTCATTAGAGAGTTTGTAACTACTTGTGAAGGGCATGATATTAGGCTGTCCCCCAATACAGTGTATGTTTTACAGTGAATCGCCTCAGCCATCAGACGAAGCCACTGGGTGGACAAAGTACTTGTGTCTGTGGTCTATGACTCTACATGCATGATTTCTGATCACAGCATGCTATCATGCAAATCATTTCTATGCATTGAACAAGCACATTTTTTTTTGGATTCGGCCTGAGCAAGTCCCCCTCAGTCCGAAACCACCCCCCCAACCCACTTACCTCCCTTTATCCCCAAACAACATGAAGCCCATGTAGAAAAATATGCAGGATATAAGAAAGGAACTGTGACTAAAAATGACATGGGCTACATGTTACAGTTGCTGAACAGATAATGGAAGGAGGCAACCATAATTTTGCATGGTCAAACAAACCTTTTTTTTTGTCTGAAAGAGTGAAATAAAATGAGAAAATAAAATCTGTCTGTCTGACCCCCTTGGCAATGTACTGATACTAGCAGCCATTTTGTTTGTCCTTTGCCTCAGTGGCTGCTAAAGTACTGTAGATGCAGTAACCACCTGTTGGAGTCTATTGAATCCCCTTTGCTGTACAGGGTCCTAGTGTCATGACAGGGGAAGGTCACTGCCGTCTAGGCAACAACATTATATTGTAAGCAGATTATGTTTGGTATAGATCTCTAGATGAGAGTTCTTTTTGTTCTAGAAATTGTGTCACTGTTCTGCATTGATATATATATTTTTATATATATATATCTATATACTTTTATTTCAGTCTGTAAACAACATTTGCTTGCAAATGGAATTTGTTTTCACAACTTAGATTCCCTGATGTCTTTTTGGTTGTTTCTGCCTTTATCATTGCCTTTTCGATCCTTCTCTTGTTTCTCAGGCTTAGTTACACTGTCGTATGAAGGCAGTGATGCAGTGGAGGGAGAGCCTTCCTTTTTCTCTTGATTGGTGTTGCCATTCTCATTCGCGTGCCCTCCTGACTTAGTACAGGGAACTCTTCCTTTGATGGTGATTTTTCGCCTTGCCAAGTGTGCCCTATACGCTTGCTGAATAACGATGGCACAAACCTCCTCGTGCTTGCGCCGAAGAGTGGTCGTGATTGGCTCGTAGGACACCTTGGAGGGGTTGGATGCCACGAATCGTTCCTCCATCTGCTGCCGGAGGACATCCATTTCACCACCTTCGCCAAGTACACGCTTGGTGAACGCAAACAAGATATCCAAGCAGTGAATCCTATCGCCGCTCACCATGGGCAGATCCATGGCAATGAGTTCAATGTGATTGGGTTTAGGAACTCGAAGAGGAGCTTCCAAGGTATCAGCAAAGTCAGACAACTTGTTGTACTCAATGAACTGCGTGGCATCAGGGTCAAACTTTTCCCAGATCTCGTAGAAGGTCTCGAAGTCGTCCTCACTCAGTGGTTCTGCACTCTCTTCAGTTGCCACGCTGAAGTTCTCCAGAATAATGGCAATGTACATGTTGACTACAATCAAAAATGATATGATGATGTAACTGACAAAGAAAAATATTCCCACGCTGGGATTGCCGCAGTCTCCTTTGACAGCAGTGCCTGGGTTCTCCTTTTCGAGGTCACAATCTGGTGGTCTGTTTAAGATTGGCAAGAGTAAACCATCCCAACCAGCAGATGTAGTGACCTGGAACAAGCAGATCATGCTGTTGCCAAATGTTTCGAAGTTAAACATGTCATCGATACCAGCATCTTTCTTAACGTATGCAAAATTAGACATCCCAAAAATGGAAAAGATGAACATGACCAGGAACAAGAGCAGCCCAATGTTGAACAAAGCAGGCAAAGACATCATTAAGGCAAACAATAGCGTTCGGATTCCTTTGGCTCCTTTGATCAGACGCAAGATACGGCCAATTCGGGCCAATCGAATTACCCTGAAAAGGGTTGGTGACACAAAGTATTTCTCAATGATATCAGCCAGGAACATTCCTAAGGAAACAGAAGATATTTCATTGTTAATGTTTTTGCTGTAAAACAACTCATCTGCTACAGATGAATCGTGGAACTGTAAATGTCAAACAAAACGAGAAGATTCGATTGCGCAGAAGTATCTTACAAAAACAGTGCGTGATGTTACATTTTATGAACTGTACAGATAAAACTGTAAACCTCAAAAATGTTACCAGTTTTGAAGTGCCTTTGACACAGGGAGTATTGCACGACAGTTGGTCTTTAACATACAGTCAAGCATGTTATAATGTTCACTAAGTGTTTAGCCAAAGCAGCACCTATATCTGGGGCTGAGGACATTTTTGCATGGAAATGTGGAGCATTTTCAGGTTGCATGTACTTGCATGTACTCTTTGTACTTAGACTTTCTTTTTGTATGCAGTCCGATACTTGAGAAAATCCTGAAATCTTTGCTAGATATTTTCTTCCTGCCTTTTCAGTGGTCTATACTCTGTAACACATTCTAGTGAGATTAGGAATAAAAAGATAGGGCAAATAAATCAATGGCTGAACAGATGGTGTAATGTGCAAGGATTCAGATTTTTGAATCATTGGGATATCTTCTGGGGCAGGAAAAGGGATGGGTTTCACCTGAAGTGGAAAGGGATTAAATATCCATGGTGGGGAGATTTGCTAATTCTATTTCGGGAGCCTGTAAACTTTTGTGGAGGTGGGGCGGGTTCCTTAGTAACAGTGAAAATGGAAAAAATAGATAAGGACGGTTATGAATCAGAAAAGAGCAAGTTAATTAGAAAAGACAGACAACAGCAAGTCAGAGAACTAAGTAACTCTGAAGAATTAAACTGCATTTATTCCAATGCCAGAAGCTTCATGGGTAAAGCTGACGAACTCAGGGCATGTAGGGTAACATGGGACTGGGACTTCACAGCTATTACAGAAACTTGGCTGAGGGAAGGACAAGACTGGCAGCTCAATGTTCCGAGTTGTAGATGTCATAGGAAGGATAGAAAGAGAGGAGGGGGAATGGCATTTTTGATTAAGGAAAACATTACTACTGTACTTAAGATATTTCTGAGGGATTGTCCAGTGAAGCTATATGGGTAGAAGTTAGAAATAAGAAAGGGATGATCATCTTGAGGGGATTGTACTATAGCACCCCCAATAGTCAAAGGGAAATTGAGGAGCAAATATGTAGAGAGATCTCAAATATATGAGAATTATAGGGTTGTAATAGTAGGGGATTTTAATTTTCCAAACATTGACTGGGACTGCCATAATGTTAAAGGCTTGTTGGATGGTGATGAATTTGTTAAATATGTTCAAGATAATTTTCTTTATCGATATGTAAATATACTTCGTAGAGAAAGAGCAAAATCTGATCTTCTGTTAGGAAATAAGGCAGGGCAAGTGACTGAAGTGGTCGTGATTACAATTCTCTTAGTTTTAAAAATTATGGAAAAGGACAGGCCTTCCATAAAAGTTAAAGGAGTAAGGAAAATTTTAATAGTACGAGACAGGAACATTCAACAGGTGATTGGAGTAGATTATTTGCAGGTAAAGGGATGACTGACAAGTGGGAGGCCTTCAAAAGTGTGATAACAGGAGTTCAGAGGCATTATGTTCCTGTTAGAGTGAAAGATAACACTGGTAAGATTAGGGAGCAAGAGATAAATAAAGATAGAGTTTCTGGTCACGAATGAGAAAGAATCATAGATATAGACAACTTGGATCAAACGAATCTCTTGAAGAATATAAAGGGTATAGGGACATTCTTAACAGGTAAATCAGGAGGGCAATAAGGGAAATGAGACAGCCTTGGCAGATAAGGTTAAGGATAATCCAAAGAGATTCTACAAGTACATTAAGAGCAACAGAGCAACTAGAAAGAGAATAGGGCCCCTTAAAGATCAATGAGGTCATCTTTGTGTTGAACCTCAGGAGGTGGGAGAGATACCAAATGAATATTTCACATCAGTTTTTACTGTCGACAAAGAAATGGAGTTAGAGAACGCAGGGAAATAAATACTGATGTTTTGAAAACAGTTCACATTACAGAAGAGGAAGTGCTGGAGGTCTTAGAGAACATGAAGGTGGATACTCTCTGGGACCTGATCAAGTGTATCCCAGGACATTATGGGAAGTTAGGGAAGAAATTGCTGGGCCCCGAGCAAAAATATTGTATCATCTATAACCACGGGTGATGTGCCATAGGACTGGAGGGTGACTAATGTTGTGCCTTTATTTAAGGAAGGACGTAAGGAGAAGCCTGAGAACTACAGAACTGTGAGCCTGACATCGGTGGTGGGAAGTTGTTGGAGCTGATTCTGAAAGATAGGATTTATATGCATTTGGAGGGGGAAGAACTGATTAAGGATAGTCAGCAAGACTTTGTGCAAGGGAAATCATGTCTCACAAACTTGATTGAGTTTTTTGAGGAAGTAACCAAAAACACTGATGAGGGCAGAGCAGTAGATGTTGTTTAAATGGACTTTAGTAAAGCCTTTGACAAAGTTCTGCACGGTAGACTAATCATAAAATTAGACCACATAGTATTCAGGGAGAGCTTGCCAATTGAATACAAAATTGGCTTGACAGTAGGAGATAGTCAGTGGTGGTGGAAGGTTGTTTTTCGGACTGGAGGCCTGTGGCCAGCGGTGTTCCACAGGGATCGGTACTGGGTCCATTTTTGTTTGTCATTTATATGAACAATTTGGCTGAGAATTTAGAAAGCATGGTTAGTATGTTTGTGGATGACACCAAAATTGGTGGTACAGTGGACAGTGAGGAAGGTTATGTAAGATTACAAAGACATCTTGATCTTGACAATTGAATGGGCTGAGGAGTGGAAGATGGGAGTTTAATTTGGATAAACGTGTGATATTGCATTTTGGTAAAACAAATAAGGGCAGGACTATACAATTAATGGCAGGGGTCTGGGTAGTGTTGTAGAACAGAGAGACATAGGGATTCAAGTACATAATTCTTTGAAATTTGTGTCACATGTAGACAGGGTGGTTTAGAAGGCATTTCGCATGCTTCCCTTCATCGCTCAGACCTTTTGAGTATAGGAATTCGGTTGTCACGTCGAGGTTGTACAGGACATTAGTGAGGCCTCTTTTGGAGTACTGCATATAGTTCTGGTCACCCTGTTACAGGAAGGAAAATATTAAACTGAGGGTTCAGAAAAGATTTACCAGGATGTTGCCAGGAATGAAGAGTTTGAGTTATAGAGATATGCCGGGATTTTCTTCACTGGAGTGTAGGAAGTTGTGGGGTGACATGACAGAGGTTTATAAAATCATGAGGGGCATAGATAAGATGAATGGCAAGGGTCTTTTCCCTGAGGTGGGAAGTTCAAAACTAGGGGTCATATTTTTAAGGTGAGAGGAGAAAGGTTTAAAAAGGATGTGAGGGGCAACTTTTTTACACAGAGAGTGGTTCGTACGTGGAATGAACTGCCAGAGGAAGTGGCAGACACAGGCACAGTCACAAAATTTAAAAGACATTTGGATAAGTACTTGAATAGGAAAGGTTTGGAGGGATATGGGCTAAACACAAGCAAATGGGACTAGTTTGGTTTGGGAACTTGGTTATTGGTGTGGATTAGTTGGACCGAAGGGTATGCTGTATGACTCTATGACTATAAATACTGGAATGCATCTGTGCAATCTTCTGGGATCTCAATGATTTGGAATGGGTTATATCCTAGAACATAAACTCAAAAGGGCTGATCATATTCACAGTTTTTATTTGATAAGTGACAAGCCTTGTTGAGAATCACAGACTAGGATGGGTTACCTAAAAAGGTAGATGGGTTACAGTCAGGGGACGGAAAGGGAACAGGCAGACAGTGCAGGGATCCCCTGTGGCCGTTCCCCTCAATAACAAGTATACCGTTTTGGATACTGTTGAGGGGGACGACTTACCAGGGGTAAGCCATGGGGTACAGGTCTCTGGCGCAGCGTCTGTCCCTGTTGCTCAGAAGGGAAGGAGGGAGAGGAAGAGAGCATTAGTCATTGGGGACTCCATAGTTAGGGGGACAGATAGGAGATTCTGTGGGAACGAGAGAGACTCGCGGTTGATGTGTTGCCTCCCAGGTGCCAGGGTCCGTGATGTCTCGGATCGTGTTTTCGGGATCCTTAAGGGGGAGGGGGAGCAGCCCCAAGTCGTGGTCCACATAGGCACCAACGACATAGGTAGGAAAAGGGATGGGGATGTAAGGCAGAAATTCAAGGAGCTAGGGTGGAAGCTTAGAGCTAGAATAAACAGAGTTGTCATCTCTGGTTTGTTACCCGTGCCACGTGCTAGCGAGGCAAGGAATAGGGAGAGAGAGCAGTTGAATACGTGGCTACAGGGATGGTGCAGGAGGGAGGGATTCAGATACCTGGATAATTGGAGCTCATTCTAGAGGTGGGACCTCTACAAACGGGATGGTCTGCACCTGAACCAGAGGGGTACCAATATCCTGGGGGGGAAATTTGCTAATGCTCTTTGGGAGGGTTTAAACTAATTCAGCAGGGGGATGGGAACCTGACTTGTAGCTCCAGTGTACAGGAAGTTGAGAGTAGTGAGGTCATGAATAAGGTTTCAAGGTCGCAGGAGTGTACCGGCAGGCAGGAAGGTGGTTTGAAGTGTGTCTACTTCAACGCCAGGAGCATCCGGAATAAGGTGGGTGAACTTGCAGCATGGGTTGGTACCTGGGACTTTGATGTTGTGGCCATTTCGGAGACACGGATAGAGCAGAGACAGGAATGGTTGTTGCAGGTTCCGAGATTTAGATGTTTTAGTAAGATCAGGGAAGGTGGTAAAAGAGGGGGAGGTGTGGCATTGTTAGTCAAGGACAGTATTACGGTGGTAGAAAGGATGTTTGATGAGGACTCGTCTACTGAGGTAGTATGGGCTGAGGTTAGAAACAGGAAAGGAGAAGTCACCCTTTTGGGAGTTTTCTATAGGCCTCCGAATAGTCCCAGAGATGTAGAGGAAAGGATAGCAAAGATGATTCTGGATAGGAGCGAAAGTAACAGGGTAGTTGTTATGGGGGACTTTAACTTTCCAAATATTGACTGGAAACGCTATAATTCGAGTACTTTAGATGGGTCAGTTTTTGTCCAATGTGTGCAGGAAGGGTTTCCTGACACAGTATGTAGATAGGCCAACAAGAGACAAGGCAACATTGGATTTGGTACTGGGTAATGAACCAGGCCAAGTGTTAGATTTGGAGGTAGGTGAGCAGTTTGGTGATAGTGACCACAATTCGGTTACGTTTACTTTAGCGATGGAAAGGGATAGGTATATACCGCAGGGCAAGAGTTATAGCTGGGGGAAAGGCAATTATGAGGCGATTAGGTAAGATTTAGGATGCATAGGATGGGGAAGGAAACTGCAGGGGCTGGGCACAATTGGAATGTGGAGCTTGTTCAAGGAACAGCTATTGCGTGTCCTTGATAAGTATGTACCTATCAGGCAGGGCGGAAGTGGTCGAGCGAGGGAACCGTGGTTTACTAAAGAAGTTGAATCTCTTGTCAAGAGGAAGAAGGAGGCTTATGTAAAGACTAGAATTAGAATTAGAATCCCTACAGTGTGGAAACAGGCTCTTCGGCCCAACAAGTCCACACCAAACCTCAGAGCATCCCACCCAGACATATCCCCTACAACCCAGCTAATCTACACCTTCCTGAACACTACAGGCAATTTAGCATGGCCAATCAACCTAACCTGCACATCCTTGGACCGTGGGAGAAACCAGAACACCCGGAGGAAACCCACGCAGACATGGGGAGAATGTGCAAACTCCACACAGACAGTCGCCTGAGGCTGGAATCGAACCCAGGTCTCTGGTGCTGTGAGGCAGCAGTGCTAACCACTGTGCCACCGTGCCGCCCGTGAGGTGTGAAGGCTCAGTTAGGGCACTTGAGAGTTACAAGTTAGCCAGGAAGGACCTAAAGAGAGAGCTAAGAAGAGCCAGGAGGGGACATGAGAAGTCTTTGGCAGGTAGGATCAAGGAAAACCCTAAAGCTTTCTATAGGGAGGTCAGGAATAAAAGAATGACGAGAGTAAGGTTAGGGCCAGTCAAGGACAGTAGTGGGAAGTTGTGCGTGGAGTCCGAAGAGATAGGAGAGGTGCTAAATGAATATTTTTCATCAGTATTCACACATGAAAAAGACAATGTTGTCGAGGAGAATACTGAGATACAGGCTATTAGACTAGACGGGATTGAGGTTCATAAGGAGGAGGTGTTAGCAATTCTGGAAAGTGTGAAAATAGATAAGTCCCCTGGGCCGGATGGAATCTATCCTAGGATTCTCTGGGAAGCTAGGGAGGAGATTGCAGAGCCTTTGGCTTTGATCTTTATGTCGTCATTGTCTACAGGAATAGTGCCAGAAGACTGGAGGATAGCAAATGTTGTCCCCTTGTTCAAGAAGGGGAGTAGAGACAACCCTGGTAATTATAGACCAGTGAGCCTTACTTCGGTTGTGGGTAAAGTGTTGGAAAGGATTATAAGAGATAGGATTTATAATCATCTAGAAAGGAATAATTTGATTAGGGATAGTCAACACGGTTTTGTGAAGGGTAGGTCGTGCCTCACAAACCTTATTGAGTTCTTTGAGAAGGTGACTAAACAGGTGGATGAGGGTAAAGTGGTTGATGTGGCGTATATGGATTTCAGTAAAACGTTTGATAAGGTTCCCCACGGTAGGTTATTGCAGAAAATTCGAAGGCATGGGATTGAGGGTGATTTAGCGGTTTGGATCAGAAATTGGCTAGCTGGAAGAAGACAGAGGGTGGTGGTTGATGGGAAATGTTCATCCTGGAGTTCAGTTACTAGTGGTGTACCGCAAGGATCTGTTTTGGGGCCACTGCTGTTTCTCATTTTTATAAATGACCTGGATGAGGGCGTAGAAGGATGGGCTAGTAAATTTGCCGATGACACTAAAGTCAGTGGAGTTGTGGATAGTGCGGAAGGACGTTGCAGGTTACAGAGGGACATACACAAGCTGCAGAGCTGGGCTGAGAGGTGGCAAATGGAGTTTAATGCGGAAAAGTGTGAGGTGATTCACTTTTGAAGGAGTAACAGGAATACAGAGTACTGGGCTAATGGTAAGATTCTTGGTAGTGTGGACGAGCAGAGAGGTCTCGGTGTCCATGTGCATAGATCCCTGAAAGTTGCCACCCAGGTTGATAGGGTTGTTAAGAAGGCGTATGGTGTGTTAGGTTTTATTGGTAGAGGGATTGCGTTTCGGAGCCGTGAGGTCATGTTGCAGCTGTACAAAACTCTGGTGCGGCCGCACTTGGAGTATTGCGTACAGTTCTGGTTGCCGCATTATAGGAAGGATGTGGAAGCACTGGAAAGGGTGCAGAGGAGATTTACCAAGATGTTGCCTGGTATGGAGGGAAGGTCTTACGAGGAAAGGCTGAGGGACTTGAGGCTGTTTTCGTTAGAGAGAAGGAGGTTAAGAGGTGACTTAATAGAGACATACAAGATGATCAGAGGATTGGATAGGGTGGACAGTGAGAGCCTTTTTCCTCGGATGGTGACGGCTAGCACGAGGGGACATAGCTTTAAATTGAGGGGTGATAGATATAGGACAGATGTCAGAGGTAGTTTTTTACTCAGAGAGTAGGAAGGGCATGGAATGCCTTGCCTGCAGCAGTTGTGGACTCGCCAACTTTAAGGGCATTTAAATGGTCGTTGGATAAACATATGGATGATAATGGAATAGTGTAGGTGAGATGGGCTTCAGATTGGTTTCACAGGTCGGCGCAACATTGAGGGCCGAAGGGCCTGTACTGCGCTGTAATGTTCTATGTTCTATCTTCTAGAATGGGTCCTAAGTTTCTGGTCTGCATTGACTGATATTAAGATCTTAATCCTTGGGTGAGGACAAAGTAAAGTTGGAGTTCCTGATTGTTATCCGATGATACATATGGAAAATGTACTGCATGGATCTCCAGTGAAGAGGGGGATCAGTTTTGCTTCGATGACACCTCTCACACCCAGCTCCTTCTCTATTCACCAACAATGACTGACGAAGGGTTTCAGCCCGAAACGTTGACATTCCTGCTCCTCGGATGCCGTCTAACCTGCTGAGCTTTTCTATTTTCACATCTATTGACTCTGGCTTCCAGCATCTGCAGTCCTTACTGTCTCCTTGTAACTGTTGTATTTGACTAGATTCTGTTGATTAGGGGTGCAGAGCACTGTACATTTTTGGTTTTCTTTGATGCTATATTGCGTGTCGAGCCTAAGTGTTTTAGCCTTTACACTATACAACGAGTGCACTGTTGGTCAAACATAAGCTCTTGTCAAACACAGGAAATAGGAGCAGGAGTTGAACATTTGGCCCACTGAGCGTGTTCCAACATTCGACTGGTTCATAGCTGGTCATCCACCTCAATTCCATTTTCCTGCACTCTACTTATCCCTTTTGATATCTTTAATGCCCAGAAATCATTACTCTTTATCTTGAATATATTCAATGAGTGAGCCTCCACAGCCCTCTAGGGAAGAGAATTCCAAAGATTCAGCCCCCCAAACGCTGAGTGAAGAAATTTCTCCTTACCTCGTTCTGAGACTGTGCCACCCAATTCGGGAATCCCACAACTATGGGTAAATATCATTTCTGCATCTACCCTGGTGAGTCTGTTAAGTTTTATTGAGGTTATCTCTTATTCTTCTGGCCCCATCTCCTCAATCTCACTTGTCATCCTAGGGATCATTCTGATGAACCTCCATTACACTGTTTCTATGGCATGTATATCTTTCCTTGAGTAAAGAGACCAAAACTGCACACAATACTCCAACTGCGGGCTCACCCATGTTCTACACAATTGAACCTAGACACCTTTACTCCTGCACTCAAATCCTCTTGTGATAAAGACCAACATACCACTTGCCTTCTTAAATGCTTGCTGCACCTGCTTGTTATCTCTCAGTGACTTACAAACTGCGACTTATGAAATTTCTTTGAACATTATTACTCACCAACAATGGAAAGGATCACAACCACAAAGTCAAATATATTCCACCCAATTGTGAAATAATAATGCCTCAGCGCAAAGAGTTTGAGCAGACATTCACTTGTGAAGAAAATGATGAAGATAAAGTTGATCCAGTACAAAATGTTTTCACTCTCTTTGCTCTGATCGTCTGTTTCCACCATCATTGTGACCATGTTGAGGCAGATGAGAATCATGATGGTGATGTCAAAAACTTGCTGAGTGACAAAGTCATAGACTCCACCTTGGATTGCATTCTGTAATAAAAAGAAAACAATAGTGTCTGGCACAAAGAATATATTGCATCCCATGTGGTTGAAACATACTTTGCCACCAAGAGAAACATCTATTGATTTCTTAAGAATACAAAAATCTGCTTCACACCTTACAGAGGAAAAGGAATTTGCGCTCTTGGACTGCTCCAACATCACCTAAGAGCTGGGTATAGAGAAAAAGATGGGATTCTATACACCTCAGAATCAAATGCATTTTTCCAGCTTTGCAACAAAGTGGACTTGTTGAAGTGAATTTTGATCTAGACTCCTAAATCAGTGCCATCTTGTGTACAGGCTGTACAGAGTCACCCTATTGTGAGATGAAGGAGCAGTGGTGACTGAGCCTTCTAGGATAGATATTGGAAATACAACTGAAAGACTACTTTCTCCGTACTTATTCAAAGAACAGAGAGCATATCATTGCTAAATTTACACACACCTTTCACTATTAAGGTTATAGACAATTCATCTGGAACTTTAGCAATGTTGGATAGCGAACGTATCTGCAGCATGGTCAGAGCCTGCGCTTCCATTACTCACTGTTATGGAAGCAACTTGGGAATTTCTAAATGAGCTAAGAACAAAAGTTCCTGTGTGTTTTCTTTGGTCTGGTGTCTCAGCACTTTTAGTTCTTGTCACTGCTTACCAATGGCCTTGGAATGGGCTTCTGAGGCTTTTTGGATCCCAGCTTCTTCATTGCGTTATAATATTTCTTTTGTTCTTCAGTCATAAAGATATCCTGACCTCCAAAGTAAAGAGAACAGAAAGAAACTGGTTACAACCTTAGGAAATTCTATGTGTGCATGTTCATTTGTTTTCTTCTCTCCCCTCATTAAGTTGGTGATTTTTCACTGCATCACACAAATGATTAACCTCTTCTCCAAGTTCCATTGAGACCTTCAATTTGAAATGGTGGCAGACATTTTGACTGTAGACACAATCTTTATTCCCTTCCTGGCCCAGGGTAGCTGACCCGATAAGCAGTTCTTTCTCCTCAGATACAATCCTCTTCCCTTCGAAAACTGCTCTTTTTTAACAACTGCCTCAGCAAATTAACCCTTGCTTCTCTAAAATCCTTCAATGTATTGCCACCTCTAAATCCATGCCCATCTTTCCTGCTCCAATTTGAATCTCTCCAATCAGGATTCAATCCCTGCTGCACCACAGGCAGCTAAACATCATATTCTGTGATTGTGACCATAATACATTATCCTTCCTCATTACTCTCTACAGCTTCAGACACTGTCCACTTACATTCTCTGATTACCTTACTCTTGCTCAGCTTCGTAGTTGTTCAACCTTAGTTTACTTGCACCACTGATTTCTCTCTCCATCCCCATACTGTGGACCTCTGGAGTTCCTATGAGGCTGTTGCCTTGGAGCAGAGAAGGCCAAGTGGCAACCTGATTGACGTCGACAAAATCATGGGGGCCACAGACAGGGTCAATAGGAAGAACTTATTCTCCTTAGTAGAGAGTTCAGTTATCAGGGACATATATTTAAGGTAAGGAGTAGGGGATTTAGAGGGGATTTAAAGGACAAATATTTTCACCCAGAGGATGGCAAGTATCTGGAACTCACTGCTTAATAAGGTGGAAGACACTTGAACTACCACAACATTTAAGAAGTATTTAGATTAACACTTTAAACACTATAGCATTCAAGGCTCGGGGCTAAGTCTCAGGAAATGGAATTAGAGTAGATGGACGCTTGATGAGCAGTGAGACATGATGGGCCAAAGGGCCTCGCTCTGTGTTGTAAGACTCTATGAGATCTAGCCCCCTCCTCTTCAACTATATGTGGTCCATAAGCAATTTCATTCAGGGATGGGGTAGCAGTCACTGGGAGCATTGGAAATTTATTCAGAGATAGCAAAGAACGAAAAAGTGAAATCTGTCTTGTGCTGATGTTCTGCCATCTGATATCACTTGCATATATGTTTATAAAATGTTCTAAGCATATCATATTTACGAAGAGTTCTGAAAATATTAAACAAATGATATAATTAACTGATTTGTCTCCTCTCTTCATTTCAAAAATAGTTCTAAATTTTGATTATTAAATCCAAAGAGTTCACAACTCTCAAAACATTTGTTAAAACAGATAGTGAGAAACCATTGTCAGAACATTTTCTTTTCCTCATAAAAAGAGAAGTAAACTTATCTTTTTCTTTTGCTGATTGAAGTTATCAATGATGACACCAATGAACAGGTTTAATGTGAAGAAAGATCCAAAGATGATGAAGATTACAAAATAGATGTACATGTAGATGTTGTCCTCATAAAATGGTTGTTCTTCAGCCTAGAATGATAATTATTCATTATTAATATTCTACAGCATAAAACAAATGATAACAGCTTATCAGCTTGCGACTTGGATGAAATGGTTTGAACCCTTCAAACTTTATGGAGGTGCTTTAACAATTTGGGTGATGTGGGAGGTCAGAGGGGACAATGAGGCTGTGATGGGGTTAGGTTGGCTTTTCACAGTTAACATTTAGGTCAAAGAACTCCACTCATACACATATATAATTGACTCAATCCATTTAACAGAAAAGGCAAAACAAAGCGTTCCTGTGTTTAGAGGCCATACTATCGTTGAGAGACACCAGCCTACCTGGCTTGCTGTAAACACTCTTTGCCCTCCAGACTAGTTTACTTTGGTAATTGAGGAGGCACATTTCTGAGGTGTGAATAATTTCAGTCTGTGCATAATTCATTTCAAAACTAACAGCATCAGAGAAGCAGAAGAGTTACCAATGTAGAGCAAGGAAGGTCCGCATTTTTGTCTACATTGAGTTGACTGTGATCTTTGGACAAATCAAAGGGAAATAGTTGTGTGAAGATACTCAACCTCCATTCTGGGGAGGAACTGATTTTAAGTCTTGATATCCTTCTCCTGAACTTTCTCGCAAGTGTGCCTACTGGCATATTAGAATCAAGGGGTATCTGAGCCTGCAAGGAGCTCACTTGAAACAGGGGTTAAGGGTTAGCAAGAAGTCTTAATGCAGGTTGTAGGTCACCAGTTAACATCGGTGGAGTTTACACCTTGCATGCCTGATTAGGCTAACCACAAGTTCTTAAAGGAACTGCACTTGAACAACTTTTTAAAAAACAAATGGTGGAGCCAGATGGAGCGTGTATGTTGTTCCTGGTTCCACCCTCTATTTTGATTTCTCCCTTGGCACCACACTAACAGCAGCATGCTCAGAAGCTATCATAGGGTCAGCCAGAATTATCCAGGCTCCAGCTTTTGACCAACACTGAGATATCCAGCCAATGGCTACAACTTGGCTGCTTAATTTAAATGAAGCCATCACCTAATTGGGAGTGAGTAGCATAGTGGACTCAAGCAAGATAGTGGTGTAGTGGCAATGCCACTGGACTAGTAACCCAGGTTAATGGGAACATGGGATCAAAATCCTAGCATACCATTTAAGGAAATTTCAATTCCATTCATTAATAAATTCAGGATAACAAAGCTGATCTATGTATATACTGTTGTCTCACAGGGACAGGCTACAACTCCTATCATTAATAATGATTACAACACTGCCAAATTGTTTTAAAATTTCATCTGTTTCACGAATGTCCTTCCCTAAATCTGCCATCCTTACCTTGTTGGTTGAAATCAAGAATAACAAACCAGATGGATTTTTATGACCATCAATCGTTGTTTCATGCTCACCATTACTAAGATTAGTTTTCGATTCCCGAGATTATGCTGGATTATGAGTGCAATGACATTACACTACACCACCAAATAGAACATACCATGGAAAGCAATCAGAGTTGAATCTCACCCCTGCATATGGGAGTTGGCAGGTTGTTATTCATAGTACAGAATTGTTCAGGGCTGTGTATAAATTAATATTGTGGATAAACTTTTGAGTTAATTACAGGCTCCAAATTCATTTATGTGGTATCTCTGCCTTTGAGAGATTCAAAGGGTGGAGTGAGAATGCAGGGTGCATAATTAGTCACATAGTTATGTGTCACCGCTAAGGGGGTCAGGTTATTGAAAATGCAGAGATCTGAAAGACTGCAACCTTTGGATCTCAGAGGATACAAGGCCAGCCCCCATCTTACGCAAAAGGATTTCCCATTATCCAGCCTGGGTGTATGTGCAGCACCTACTTGCAGCACAGGCTAACCATTTCCTGTCAGCAGAATACAATTGTATAAAGAGTAGTTTCAAAGTGGAAGGATAGTGTCATAGATAAACAAAATGCCACACTGTGGACCAAACACTTCTACTGGGAACTAGGGAAGAGGTTGTCAGGGTAGAAAGGATGTTGCGAGCTCCAGGAGTGGTAGGCCCAGAGAGTATGAATGTGGTGTTAAAAATTTGCCAGATTTGGAAGGATATCCACAAGATGTCAGACCTGAAGAAATCCACAAATTTAAGTGAAGCCATTAATATTAACGTGCAATGACATGCATCTGCTATCAATGGAATTGAAAGGGAGTGAATCTTGGCAGGTTCATCGACTGAAGCAGCTTACGCCTGAAAAAATACATTACCAGAAAGTTAACAAGTGTCATGAGATAAACATCAATGATCTGCATAGGACGAATTAGCGAAGATGCAATCACGAAGATTACTGAAGTAAAACATGGTGCAATCAATGCTTGTAAGTGAATCAAACAAGGGGGTTGCAGATTTCCTTTCAACATCAAATATGTCACACAGTTTACATTGCTTTGTTATGTTTTCATTGCTCTCTGCATTTTCAATGCATGAATACTATTCCAGTTTCAGAACAAGACAGAACTGAAACACTTTTAATGAATACAAACTTTCATCATCAGAGGGTACATGGGATTGTTTACCAGTCTCGCAACAACATCAGAAATCGTTGGCAAGGTGTAAGACATCTACATTGGGGCATGCCTGCGTAACCCTGTAACCAGAACACGCCAGCCCCATAACCACAACACACCAGCTCCATAACCACAAGACGCCAGCCCCATAACTACAACACGCCAGCCCCATAACCATAACATGTCAGATGGCATCTCTTAGCAAATTACGTAGAGTATCTCCTATCTTCATAGTGTGTAATAACCTGTTCTTGTTACTCAAGAATGAGCCTCATCAGCCAAGATGTCATATGGTCAGCCTTCACCACTTACTATTAGAAAGTATCCAAAACTAGTACTTACAAGCGGGATTGGTGGTAGTGTATCTACCCAAAGAGGAACCGTTCGTAATCAAGTGCCACTGTGGGCATCTCTTACAATACCCACCAGCTGTGTCATGGCATGGGTAGTGCATTATCTAGGCCAGCAGGCTTGTGAACAATAACAGACCTCCAATTAATCATTTACGCTCCACTCCCAACATCATTCCACAGCCCCATGGCACCTAACAATGCAATCGCAGAAGGTGAGACACCTGCTGTTTATCTCTTCAGTATTCAAGGGCCCAAACACACCACTCAATCTAGTCTACTGTATTCAGTGCCCACAATTTGGTCTCCTCTACACTGGGGAAACGAAGTGCAGACTGGGTAACCACTTCACAGAACACCTACGTTCTGTCCACAAAAATGATCCTGAGCTTCCAGTTGCCTGCCACTTCAACACACAACATTTCAATCTTGCGCTTGCTGCAGCGTTCCAATGAAGCTCAGCACAAGGTGGAAGTACAGCATCTCATTTTCCAAATGGGGACCCTTCAGGATTCAATATTGAGTTTGATAATTATAAGAGTCTGAGCACCCCTTTCCATGTCCTTTACCCACCTCCAACACCCCAGGCCCTGTCATCACATTAGCTGCTTTCAGCATAGCCAACCCATTCTCACCCACTCATGATCCCAATCACCACCTATTGAGCTTCTCTTCTTCCGTAGCTTACTATCAATAATCCTTTTGTCTGCCTATCCTTTTTCGTTTCTCTCTAGACTCTGTCTCCATCTATCTGCTCACTCCTTCTTCCCCCCCCCACTCCTTGTCATTAAGATAAATACCACCTTTTCCCAGATGTTATTTGTTCTGAAGAAGTCACATCGGACTTGAAATGTTAACTCTGTTTCTCTCTACACAGATGTTGCTGAGTTTCTCCAGCAATTTCTGCTTTTATTGCAGTTCCAGCACAGATTGTTCAGGAAAACTGCCTCAAATCTATTCAATTTATCACTACTTGAGTGAAGTAGCTTCTCTCTCAGTCATTGCAATAATTAAAATTACCTGTTAAAACCATGTTGTCTTCGTGTCGTGTTTTGCTAATCACGTGCTTTGCTAATGCTTTTGTACACTCTGCCTACTTCTTCTTTGTTAGCAGGCTATCTGTAGTCTACCTCAGTCAGAGTGCTGTATCCCTTGTTGCTGCTTTACTCCACCCACTGTGATTTCGCTGTCTGAACACTGTTACTGAAGCATCTCCTGTCAATGGCTGCTTTATCAATATTGCTAACCAATTAGCCGGACCTTTCAATAGATTCCCAAATTTTTATTTATGCGTTCGTCCAGAGACCCTCCCATCCTGCCACCCAATGTGCCAGGTACAGCTGACTGGACTGCAGGACAGAGAGAGATCAGGGCAGGGTTCAGAAAGACCTCCCAGTCACATGGCATAGCTACTGACCCTACAACAACAACTGAAATTTCCACAGCGCCCTCATTGCAATAAAATGTCAAAGCAGTTTCATAATGATGCAACATTTGACACAAACTGCATGAGAATATATAGGGGCAGATGATTAAAAGCTTGCCCAAAGTGGTAGCTTCAAAGAAACCTCTTAATGGGTGAGGCAGAGGTTTACTGCAGGAGTTCCAGAGCTCTGAACCGTGGCAGTTTGAAGGCAAGGTCACTAATGATGGAGCCATTCAAATCAGGGAAGCTCCAGAGGCCAGGACGAGAGGAGTGCAGAGATCTGAGAGAGTTGTGGGACTGGTGGGGAATGCAAAGATAGAGCAAGGAGGAATTTGAAAACAGATGATATCAACAAACTTCTTGGATCCGCCAAGTGATTGGGCACTTGAGAATCCCCGACATCAGAGGCTGGTAGCTCTTAGTAAGCAGGACCATCACAGTTGGGATTGTAATTCTAGGTGCAAGGCCACCAGAGAGTAAGGTGCAAGATGGGCAGTATGGCAGAAGGGTAGTGTGGACAGGGATCGGGTGGTAAGTGAGACTGGTTTGAGGTAGTCAGATTGGGACAGGAGGTGTTCTTGAGTTGGCTGATAGTCCAGTTGGTTTGGCGTTGTAGTCGGGTGGCTGGGGGCAGGGAAGGAGGAGGGAGGAAAGGAGGGAGTAATGGGGCAATGTGAATGTTTGGTTGGCAGGTTCAGGAGGGAGGGAGACAGATGTGTCATTGTCCAGGACTGAGCCGAATGTTTCTCTGTCACTGTCCAGGTAAGTACATCAGAACTGTTGAAGGTTTTCCAATCAAAGTCAGGATTTTGAGACTTTTTCAGAGGGTCCCAGGGAGCAGAGGAATTGCAACACCAGAAGTTCAAACTTCCGCGGTCATTCCCATGGAGGTTAGACTGCCAAGACTTCTGCAGGGTCCAGGGTGCACATCTCTGGTCATGCCTGAATTCCTATATTAGGAATTGCCACAATCATGTAAACAGAATGTGTTGTCACCTTTTGCTTCCACCCCAGAAGGTGTTGACATGTTGGCAGAGCACATTTACAAGCGAAGACCCGGCAACCTCTGCCATGGACAGCCAGCAGCATAACTGGCCATTGCGCAGGTCCAAAGGTGGCTGTGTACTCTGGTTTTACCTCCTGGTCAGCCAACTGCCTTTTCCAGCAGGGTACCCAACAGGTATAGTATGGTGCCCAGGCTGGCACCTTTCTAACTCAGCACAGACCTGGCATCAAACCTGCCTTGTAAAGCCAAGTGACTTTACCCAAACAACGTTGCAAAGGTTCATTTCTGGTTTCCTTTGAGCATCGCAATACTTCTAGAATGGAGGAGAGATGTAAGCTGTTGCATGCCTTATACTGGTCACTTAGGATATCACTGATGCCTCAACATAGTGGAAAACGCACCATCCATTTTGTTGCACTTACTTTTCGTGAATCCACAGCGGCGTACATGATTTCCATCCAGCCTTTGAAGGTGGCCTGAAAATGACAAATTAACACCCAGTGAATAATGTGCTGCATTCAACTCTTTTGCACTATGAAGAATCCAGAATATAACCTTTAGCCAACATAGGACATGACTGCATGCCAAGTAGTCCCACAGTGAAATGATAGCTTTCGTGATATATTCAATGAAATCTCGCTTGTTTCACTCAAGAAATGTTATTAGAGATCAAATTGATCAGTCCTGAACATGTTTTGGAGGAAAAGGTCACAATATTGCAACAATTCTGAAATTAATATAGGACAGTCACTGAGAGGAGGATGCAGAGATGCTTCAGTGTCAGTTGAGTAAGTTGAGTGAGTGGGTAGATGAAGTATAATGTGGATAAATGTGAGGCTATTCACTTTGGTAACAAAAACAGGAAGAGAGATTATTATCTGAACAGTGATAGATTGGGAAAGGAGAAGGTGCAGTTAGACCTGGGTGTCCTTGTACACCAGTCACTGAAAGTAAGCATGGAGATAACAAGGTGTGGGGCTGGATGAACACAGCAGGCCAACAGCATCATAGGAGCAGGAAAGCTTGA
>JAHRHZ010000089.1:2663985-2812644 GCA_024137785.1 Ginglymostoma cirratum | reverse complement strand
ACATAGCCTGCCATTACACACCCCCTGTTGTTAGTCACTAACAGTCCTCATTAACAACTATTCATCCTCCCAGCCTGATTGTTAGCAACTCCTTTGTCTGTCCAACTGTCTTTCTCCATCTTTGGGCTCTACCCTATCATTTACTCCCTACCCCACCCACCTCCCTATTTTCTGCATATAAACTGACGTTTTCCCAGCCACCACCAGTTCTGAGGAAGGGTCACCGGACCCGAAAAGTTAACTCTGTTTTTTCCTTCACAGATGCTGCCAGACCTGCTGAGCTACTCCAGCAAAATTGTTTTTGTTCCTGAATCCTGGGATGGCAGGGCTGATGCATGAAGAGGGACTGGATCGGTTAGGACTAGATTCGCTGGAGTTCAGAAGAACTTGGGTGGGATGGGGCAAGGGACAGAATCTCATAGAAACCTACAAAATTCTAACAGGACTCGAAAGAATAGATGCAGGGAGGATGTTCCCGGTGACCGAGGAGTCCAGAAGTAGGGGTCATAGTCTAGGGTCGGCCATTTAGGACTGAAATGAGGAGAAATGTCTTCACCCAGAGAGTGGTGAGCCTATGGAATTCTCTGTCACAGAATGTGGTTGAGGCCAAACCATTGAATGTTTTCAAGAAGGCTTAAAGGGCCGAATGGCCTACTCCTGACTTGATTTTCTGTTTTTTGTGGGAAACAGCAGAACTAGAGGTCATTAACATTAGACAATCACTGAGAAATTCCCACAGGAGATTCAGAAGAAATGTCTTCACCCAGAGGGTGGTGAGAATGTGGAACTCCCTCCCACAGCGAATGGCTGCAGGAAGTAGGATAGATTCATTTAAGGGAAAGCCAGACAAGCAAATGAGGGAGACAGGAACAGAAAGCTACCCAGGATAAGATTAAGATGAGTAAAGGTAGGAGGGGGCTCCATTGGCATGGACTAGATGGTCTGAATGGCCTATTTCTGTACTGTGTATCCCATTCTCAGATTATAGAAGGAATATTATTTGCCAATGCATCTAGAATTCGCAATGAGATCCACGTGAGCCTGAGATAAGTGGTCAGAGTGGAAATAGAAACAAAACATACAGACATACAAAAAGACACACACACATACAGATGTGCGTACCTGGACTGCCTGGGTGCCAGAGTTGGAAAATATTCCATTCCCAGGGCCTTCCCTTACCTAGAAGGGATGTTGAAGGCACTACACCAGTGTAATTTAGTGTTGAGCACCAACACACACACAGAAGTCTATTAGCAGTGCCAAAACAGGAAAGAAACTTACCACTTGCAGCAAAGCCAGATATCCAGCTCCGACATTGTCAAAGTTAATCTTCACATTCTTCCATCGAATTTCATCGCTGGTCTGGTTTATAAAGGCCTCACAATCTGTCTTGTTGTTTATTTCCGAGGGGAGAAACCTATATTCGGAGGTTTCATTAAAACAGTAATAATACTTTCCAGCAAAAAGGTTCACTCCCATTATGCTGAAAATGAGCCAGAAGATGAGACAGACCAGCAGTACATTCATAATGGAAGGAATGGCACCCACCAAAGCGTTGACGACAACCTGCACCAGGACGCAGAAAGAAAGAAGATCAGTGTGACAAGAAAAGTCGTTGAGACCATACACCAGGAATTTTAGGTCAGGGTTTAAGCTGCTGTCGCTTTATGCATAGTCAAGTACTATACTGTAGGTTATTAGGTTTGACTTTATTAATATCACAAAACTGCTCGTGTGATTGATCCAGGAATCCATACAGATACTTCTGATCCTGCTATTTTGATGTTTGAAACGAGTGGTATTATTTTCTTAAACAAGTTATCTCACATCCTCCTGCTGCTCAGCTTAAACCCTGTCATTCCGACTTTTATTTTTGAATAAGCGGGGCCAATGGTAAAGTTAATAGCTGAGCGTGCAGTCTTACAAGCTGTTTGGAAGCAGGCAGTGGTGATTTGAGGTACGCATGCAAGTTACAGAACAGCATCTTTATGCCATTTCCTGCATATACAAGGGGTTTTACAAGCTCTTTGCAATGCATATCACAAGATAGTAGGCAAAAGCATGGCTTGGAGTGGAATCAAGTTTTGAAACAAGTTACAGGAACAGATAGATACTTTCCCCTTTATTAGACTGTGATTATTGGTAAATTGTTAAGGATAAAGAGTCAAATGATTGTTGGATAGATTTTTTTTCTGCAGTATAGTTTGAATCTCCCAATTTTCTCTCCCTTCGATTCCCTGGGCCATGCATCATACTCTGGCTGAGAGGTCTCTATTCCATTGCTGTACCATTACTGGTCACTCGAAGGTGCTCTCGGGCAGATCGGGGGGGGGGTGACTGCTTCCAGTCCTCCCCTTGTGCCTTCTCGAGACCTGCCTGATCTTCTATCTGAACAGCTTTCCAGGAAGACAGGGAACACACAATGTGGGGGGAAAAACATTCACAGGCATGAACACAAGGTTGACCACGCTCATGCTATGCCATTTTTCAAAATTTAGAAAACTCATCGTTCAAAAAATTAAAGGTTTTCATTATTTTACGATTTATTTCATTTATAAACTATCTTCCTAATTTTCCAGTACCATGGATCTCTTAGACAACCTTGTACGAGGCATTTTTGCCTTCTTGAGTCTAATGATTAGATCCATGTTCTTCATTCCCTTCTCTGCAAGGAGAAGCAGCCTGGTCAGGACAGCAAACTTACAACTAATCCTGAATCTTGCCATTTTGGAATGCCACAACAGCAGTGCTTGAACCTACTATGTCACCTGAAGTTCAAAACGTATCCAATGAACTTCAACAGATATGCAAAACAAAGATAATGTGCATTGAGAGAGACTGATAATCATTAAGCAGAAATGAAAGTAATCAGTGCATTTTACTGATGGAGTTGATGTCATAGTTTTCTCAAAAAAACTTTTTTCTCCCCCTCTGAATTGATCAAATTATTGAATGCAAAATTGAACATTCTGAAGTGCCGTTCATAAATGTACCTCAAAGAATTTGTATGCTGTGTCATTTGGGAAAAGTGATTCCATTAAGAATCAGGACAGAAACATGTTGACCATGGTGTGTTACAGAAATGTAAACAGCACTTTACTGTGTCATTACACACAGTGACCAGAGCTAATCTTCCTCTTCTGTTACAGATGCGTTTGGAGAAGTGCTATTGATATATTGTAATAATGTCTAATCAATCACACTGTTAAGCTCTATTAATGTAATTGTTAAGATTAACAGAAACAGGTGGTAGGTATGAATTGTCTTTAAGTACTTAAAGGGCGTTTGTGGTGCAATGGTAGTGTCCCTAGCTCTGAACCAGGAGGCCACGACTGAGGTCCCACCTGTTCCAGAGGTGTGTAATAACATCTCTGAATGGGTTGGTTAGAAAATATCCACACATAAATAAGGCACTGGAGTTGTTGGGTGAGAGCTGTAAGATTGAGTAAGTTGATAAACTCTCCCCACAAAGTAAGGTTACAGGTCATGGTTTCCAACTCACCAACCAGCTTGGATCCTATTAACACCTACATATCCAAATGAACTATCATCCTGTGGCTATCTGGGGGTGACTGATTTTTTTTTAAAAAAAGATTGATCTGAATTGGAAAATTGAGGAATTGTTGTGCCTTTGCCAAGATAGGCAAAGCACATATGCTTATATATGCCCACAAATGCTTACAAGGCAAAACCATTAACTAATAATTCATCTTCACGGCTTCCAAAAGCACCTCCGCTCTCTTCTACAACATATAAAAGGGTAACTTAAACAGAAACCTCATTCTGCAGATTCAGATTTGAGGATTCAAATGGACACAATGCGATGTGGAAACTGGTATACCTCTTCAGCTGCTAAATACATCCTAAGCTTGAGCTAGTAACAGCACAAAGCTGTGAAACAGTGCTGGCTCCATTAAAAACCTCTGATGTGTTACACATCCCTTGTGAGGCACTCAGCATGGTACAAGGGCAAGTGCAATCGTAACAGAACCGCATATTGGTACCTTCACTTTAAAAAGAAGGCACACTTGGAAGTGTAGAGCAGACAAAAATTGGGGTTGTGGTGTTCGCTGGTCAGCCATCTGAAGGAATGTTGGTTAACTACCTGCAGCTGTCAACCATAAAAACCCTGCCCCTCCCCTCCCTTCCCCTCCCCCATCCCAGATCAGAGGGAAGAGTTTGAGCATGTGCTGCACTTGACTGTGGCACAACGATACAACAATATGCATCCAGGTGAAAGCCAGTTCCTCATCTATAAAATCACTGGATTTTTTTGCAAGACTCTATTGTGCATCCTCATTAAGGTTTAGCTGCAACTTCTCCTCTCTGGGAGATTAGTTGCTGTTCTCGCTCACTATTTTCTTGTGATTAGACACAGTCTTTTCTGTTGCTGTGACTTGTTAAGTCTGAACTGCCTGGGTCACACCCTCTGTGCTATGGAGTATGTAGCCTGGTGAATCCATAGAGAATGGCTCCAATTCCTGAGTCTCTTCCATTCCTTTAAAAGCACTTTCTACCCTTGGGTCTGTTGTTGGTCAATTGCATTCCCATTTGATTTCATCCCTGTCTAGTTCCTTCACTTTTTTTTACAACTCTGATGACTCTTTCTCAATCCTTAGTGAGGTCTTTGGTGCCTTTCTTGTAGAGCTGGACCTTCTTCACACTCCTGAAGTATAGCTTGCTTTTTATATCACTTACCTTAGTTAGCTTCATGAGAAAGGATCAAATAGTCTTTGATCTGGGTATTGCGTCCAGTAAATTAACTGTCTGGTGTTTCACTTGCTGCATTGTATTGTCCAGGAGGAATGAAGTAAGGAGCTGCATTAAACTTTTACAATTTAGAGTGCTCTCTATCTTTCTGTCTGGCTTGTGAACTGGTGGAGTGACTGCAAACTGTTGCAAATTCCTCAAATCAAATGGGGGGACCATTTTCTGATAGAAATTCATTTGGATACGCTGTCACCTTCAGTGGAACATCTTGACATTTTTTTTTGAAACCTGTCTTATTCTAAAGGAATCTGAATAGCCAGAACATGAGACAATTCATTTCCTTCAAATAAATGAAAGCTTTAATTTCTCCAGGGCTTTTCTGGTATTTGCTGTTTGTCTTTGAGCAGTTAGTGTACATTTTCTTTCTATATCCTTATTCAGCAATGGTTAGTAAATTTACTTCTCTAACGGTGAAGAGCTCTGGACCCCATCTCCTCCTAGTTTAGAATGGGGATATGTCATTGATGTAGGCACTGTGGTGGGGTGAATTATAAACATTTTCACTGTATTTTTCATATAAAAGTACATGTGACACTAAATTTCTATTCTGTTCTGACAGTGTTAGTTTCAAATTTTTGCTTCTGAATATGTGTTAATTGATATCATTCTGTTAATCCTTCCTAGCCAGTGCTGTAAACACGCTCTGCTTAATGCATTAACAATAAGCTCCTGGCTCCTCTTGCAGTCATCCATTTGTATCATTGGCTAAACTGCATGTGGTACACCAGCAGTGTTTTCTCAATTTCAAGGACCTCATGGAATCTTGTGGAAATTCCTCACGAGCTGCTTAGATTTCAAATGGCACATCCAATCATTTGTACCTTTGAAACGGTATGGAGAAAGTAGCAGCAGGTCCAGTTAATCAAAGACAATATGCCCCGAAAACCCAATCTTCATCATGCCAACTGTGAATGTCTTCAAGTGTCGCTGATTTAGAGAGTTCACCACTTACAGAAGCTTGGTTAAGTGGCTTCAGTGGTTACACAAACACACTTAATCACTTGCTTTCACTATCACTGTTGAATTTTACTTTTCTGAATACTTGGACAGTATATCTTGATTTGGGGCTTTATCATAACTGTTTGCATGAATTGCTTGGTTGTGTCTACCAAATCTGCAAAATCTACCATATCCAGTTGGTAATAATTGAAACTCGGTTCTGTATGTTTTAAAGAGTGTCTAACACAACACGTCTTTTTCCAAAAGTTTAATATTTATTTTTTTAAAAAACAGGAGGAAAGACATTTCTAATGTTTTCTTCCGTTGGATCAATCTCAGGTTTGATTGTTAGGAAAGCATCAACAAAAAAAGCACAGGCAAGCTGAAATCTGATTTTCTTGGTGCTTAACAGCCAGTTATCAGATAATTTTTCTGATGAAGGGTCTAGGCCCGAAACGTCAAGCTTTCCTGCTCCTATGATGCTGCTTGGCCTGCTGTGTTCATCCAGCTCTACACCTTGTTATCTCAGATAATTTATTGGGATATTTAGTGGCTACAGGTTCAATAACTTTATGCAAGAGAATATGATCTTCAAATAAGCTACAATTAGCTTGCATCTACTGAAGATTGTCTTTGTTCTGATCTCTGGGTTTTCAACACTTGTGCTAGAAATATGTCTTTACATTTCTTGCACATTCTTTATCTTATTGCACTGTAGCATTTAAAAGTTAAAAGTTTAGTTCAGAGCTATTCAACATTGTTTGGACTTTACATCTGGAATTATTTTCACCTTTTTCATTACAAGATATTGAATTGCTTTCTGGTTCCTCACTTCTTTCAGTGGTTTGGCTGTTGATCCTCAAGCTTTCTGTATTGTCCATATTAAGTTTAGTTCCTGCAAATCTTTGTTCACAGTACCATTGTCTTGTGTCTCTATAAAGTCTCCACTCTAACTTTCTTCAAACTAAATTGGGGAAAGTGGCTAGAATATAACTGCTACTTCAAATGTGCCATTATCTATCTCAAACCATCAAGTATTCTCAGTACTTCTCTGCACTTCTGGATAACTAGTGCGACAGTCTGACACTTTCTGCTACCAAATGAACTTCTTTTATACATTCTCTCAAGGCTTTTCTCGCCGTGGGCTAAATTAGCTACCATTTCACCACTTGCCTTCAATGGCACATTTGATAAAAGATTCAGAGATTTGTCTGATTGTTGAGCATTTTTTGTGCTCTATTTTCCACTTGAAGTAACTTGTTAAGTTAAACTTACACGAAGATGCAATGAAACAAGAGGAAAATGGATCAGTTTTGATGAAAAACCATACAGGCTGTAGAAAGTTGCTTTCTAGTCTCAACCTCTATTTCTGACTTCTAAACAACCCTTTAAAACATTCAGGAATGTTTGTTATGTCTAGGAGGTAATGAGCTGGAAGAGTCCAAAAGGTTCAAAACATGCTAGGCATCATTAGAAGTTCAAAAACAACTGACTGGGTTACAGGGGCCAATGAAGACCTTAGGCAACTGCAGTAAAGATGGAAACATATATCAATACAGATCCATCCATAAGTCTCGGGTTGGTCAGCTTGGTTGATTCAGGATCCTCTCAGATGGAGCGCTGTCTTTGTGGTACAAAGAAATTTAACATGTTCCCATAATTATGAATCAAACCATCACTGGAATTGCTTCCTTTTTAACTATTTTCTCTGCTCTTCTTTTTCTCAAAGCACCCAAATTCTTCCTGGAGTACAGGATCCAGATGCCCTCAGTACCTTCTCGAATGGCAACTCTTCATGTTTCCTACATTGGCAGACTATATTGTCACGACATCCTCAACTTTGATCCTGTCCCCATAAATGCAGATTCAAATAGGATCATCATATGGCTAGCGGGGGACGGAATGGTAGCACAGCTACTGGACCACTGACTTGGAGAACTGGACCAAACATTGAGAGACGCAAATTCAAATTCCACCATATCAGCTGTGAATTTTAAATTCAGGTAGTGAAACAAATCCAAAAGAGAAACCTAGTACTGTAAGCCACTCAGTTGCGTCAAAACCACGACAGAAAACTGTATGGGCCACCAGCATTGACCTAGGTTACAGATTCAGACGTACTAGAAGCACACTCAGCTCAGTTAACCATGAGATCTTCCTCAACAATATACAGGGACTTGTGCAAAAAAAAAAATTGGCACAGCTGGCCTAAAAACTAGCCAAGAGACAGCCTAACACAATCACACTTGCTGAATCAAAACTGAGCAGTCAGTGTGTCAGACTCTGAAGAAGTTACCCTCCTCCCTCCGGACAAACCTGAGGGAATCTCTCTCCCACTGCCACCTATCCTCTCCTCTATCCATCTTCTATCCGCCTCCCCCTCTCTCCCTATTTATTTCAGAACCCTCTTCCCCTCCCCCATTTCTGATGAAGGGTTTAGGCCCGAAACGTCAAGTTTTCCTGCTCCTATGATGCTGCTTGACCTGCTGTGTTCATCCAGCCCCATGCTTGTTATCTCCTCTCACCCTGCCTGGGTATGTCCTACACCACCAGCAGGACAGACCCAGCAGAGTTTTCATCTGATCCATTGACTGTGGGATGGTTTAGGTGCCCATAGCATACAGCTTCTGCTGTTTACCATTCATGTAGCCCTATGCTGTAACGTCTCCAATTTGGCACCTTTTTAAAAAATATGCCTGGCGCTGCTCCTGGCATGCCCTCTTACACTCTTTATTGAACTAATACTGATTCCCTGGCCTGATGGCAATGGTAGAGTAGGGGATATGCCAGGCCATGAGGTTACAGATTGTGAAGGAATGCAGTTCTACCTCTATGGGGTACTGCCCTGACACAATAATATAGAGTCGGTGTTTGCACAGCTCAGAAAGAGGCCCTTCATCCCATTGTATCCCTGCTGGTCATCAAAGCCCTGTCTACTTAATCCCATTTCCCAGCGCTTGGCCTGGAGACTTCTATGCTATGGTGTTTCAAATGCCCATTTAAATACTTCTTATATGTCTTGATGGTTTTTGTCTCTACTACCCTTTCAGGCAGAGGGTTCTGGGTGAAAGAAATGTTCCTCAAATCACCTCTAAACCTCCTGCTCTTTACCTTAAAACTGTGCCCCTTGGTTACTGAGCCCTCTACTAAGGGGAAAGCTTCTCCCTACTTACTCTGTCTAGTCAAATACCCCTCTCAGCCTTCTCTGCTCTAAGGAAAATAAATCCAGCCCATCGAGTCTCTCTTCAGAGCTGAAACATTCCAGCCCAAGCAACATCTCAGTGAATCTCCTGTGCACCCTCTCTAGTGCGACCACATCCTTCCTATAGTGTGGCGACAAGAACTGCCACCCGTACTCGAGCTGTGGCCTAACTAACATTATATACAGCTTAACCCCTTGCTCTTATAATCTCGGCTAATAAAGGCAAGTATCCCAGTGTGCGTATAGTGTGCGACGATACCGCTGTGTTAAACGGCATAGATTTAGAACAGATCTAGCAGGTAATCAGCAGCAAGAGAACTGCATTCAACCACAATCTGTAACTTCATGGCCCATCATACCTCTCACTCTACCATTACCATCAAACCAGGTTCAATGGAGCATGCAGGAGGGCTTTGTTCAAACATGAACAAAACAGGTGAGATGAAGGTGGCTACCCTTGACATCAAGGCTGCTTTTGACCAAGTGTGGCATCAAGGAGCCCTGGCAAAACTGGAATCATTGGGTATCGGGGTGGGGGGTGGGGCGCAAACTCTCTGCTGCCTAGGACATAGGAAGATGGTTGTGGTTGTTCAAATTCAGTCATCTCAGCTCCAGGATATCTCTGCAGGAGTTCCTCGGGGTAGTGTCCTAAGTCCCAACCATCTTCAGCTGCTTCATCAATGCCTCCTGTCCATCATAAGGTCAGAAGTGGGGATGTTTGCAAATGACTGCGTAATTTTCATCATCATTCACAACTCCTCAGATACTGAAGCTGTTTGTACCCACAAGCAGCAAGACCTAAGCATCATTCAGGCTTGTGGTAATCTATAATAACCAATATTCAAATCACACAAGTGCCAAGCAATAAAAATCTAACCACCTCCCCATGATATTCCGTAGTATTGCCATCATCAAATCCCCTATCATCAATACAGTGGAAATCACCAGTGACCAGAAACTTACCAGGACCAGCCACATAAACACTTCAACTACATACAACAACAGTTTCACAAGTAACTCACGTTCTCACTCCCCAAAGCAAAGCCTGTCCACTATCTACAAGGCACAAGTCAGGAGTGTGATGGACTACTCCCCACTTACCTGGATGGGGGCAGCTCCAATAACACTCAAGAAGCTCGACACCAAACAGGACAAAGTAGCCTACTTGATTGGCACCACATCCATAAGTATGCACTCCCTCCACCATCAACGCTCAGTAGCTGCCGTGTGTACCATCTATGAGATGCACTGCAGAAATTCATCAAATCTCCTTACACTGCATCTTCCAAACCCACGACCACTACAATCTAGAAAGACAAGAGCAGCAGGATACTTGTCTTATCCCATGTATTCCAATGCATGAGAACATCACTAGTTCCTCTCCAAGTCACTCACCATCCTGACTTGGAAATATATCATCATTCCGTCAGTGTCGCTGGATAAGAATCCTGGAATTCCCTTCCTACCAACATTGTAGGGTGAAGCTACACCAAATGGATAGCAGAAGTTTTAGAAAGCAGCTCCCCATCACATTTTCAACGGAAGTTTGTGATCGACAAAAAATACCAAGCCAAACCGTGATGCCCACACCCTGTGAATGAAGCTCAAAAATTCATGATTCATACCTCCCGAATTCAGCTGAGGTCAAATGCAGCACCCCTACCAACACCCAGCCTTTAATCAGCTTGCTGCAGTCCAGATCAGGGATTAAATCTTGGCTGTGCTGTTGCATGAATTTTCGGGCCCCACACCTCAGGAAGGACATACTGGCACTGGAGTGTGTCCAGCGGAGATTCACACGGATGATCCCTGGAATGGTAGGCCTAACATACGATGAACGGCTGAGGATCCTGGGATTGTATTCATTAGAGTTTAGAAGGTTGAGGGGAGATCTAATAGAAACTTACAAGATAATGCATGGCTTAGAAAGGGTGGACACTGGGAAGTTGTTTCCATTAGGTGGGGATACTAGGACCCGTGGGCACAGCCTTAGAATTAGTGGGGGTCAATTTAGAACGGAAATGAGGAGACATTTCTTCAGCCAGAGAGTGGTGGGCCTGTGGAATTCATTGCCACGGAGCGCAGTGGAGGCCGGGACGTTGAATGTCTTCAAGGCAGAGATTGATAAATTCTTGATCTCGCAAGGAATCAAGGGCTACGGGGAGAGTGCGGGTAAGTGGAGTTGAAATGCCCATCAGCCATGATTAAATGGCGGAGTGGACTCGATGGGCTGAATGGCCTTACTTCCACTCCTATGTCTTATGGTCTTATGGTATGGCACTAGGGCCTTAATCACATACAAGGTTATTTCAAAGAGGGAGCCTTAATTAAACAGCAAGGTTATTCCAAAGAGTGACTGCTTTTCATGTAAAGAACTTCCTGATATTGGGGTGGCACAGTGGCTCAATGGTTAGCACTACTACCTCACAGCACCAGGGACCTGGGTTCAATTCCAGCCTCATGCAATTGTGTGGAGTTTGCGTGTTCTCTCTGTGTCTGCATGGGTCTTCTCTAGGTGCTCTGGTTTCCTCCTGATGTGCAAGTTAGGTGGATTGGCCATGCTAAATTGCTCCATAGGGTTCAGGGATGTGCAAGCTAGGTAAATGCAGCGTTGCTGGGTCTGGGTGGGATGCTCTTTGAAGGGTCAGTGCAGACACGATGGGCTGAATGGCTACTATCTGCACTATAGAGATTTTATGACATCAGTCCTTAAGTTGTCTTGAAGAGCTTGAGCCTGTGAAACCATGCTGTCCTCCTGCAGTAGACCAGACCAGATAAGGATGGCAGATTTCCTTCCCTGAAGGACTTTAGTGATCCAGATGGGTTTCTACGACAATCAATGATAGTTCCATGGTCACCATCACTGAGATTAGCTTTCAAATTCCAGATGTATTCATTGAATTTAAATTCCACCAGTGGCTGTAATGGGATGTGAACCCACATCCCCAGAGCATTTTTTGGGCCTATGGAGTACTAATCCATTGACATTACCATCACCATCTCCCATAAACTGAATACTTCTGGTGATCCTTTGAAGGATGCTTGTCGTGAAGTACAGCCGGCGTGGTATAGTCTTTCAAAGTGGGACGCCGTTTCACTGAGGAGTGGTCCTGAGGCATGGTGTTGTGTTGGGAGCAAGGGCAGAGGAGATGTCACTCAGTGGGAAACCCTCTTCCCAATGCTGGTTCCCTTGAAAACTTGCCTCCTTCCTGACCTCGGACTCTTTCAGAGCCTCTCCAGGCACCATGGCAGGGTTCGCTATGATTCCCGAAGGGCAAGTTTTCAAGAAGGAATTAGATGACTGAGCTGAAGAAAAATGTCTTCACCCAGAAAGTGGGAGTGGGTGGGGTGCAGTGGTCAAGGCCAAAACATTGAAGGAGGAGTTAGATATAGTTCTTAGGGTTAAAGGATATTGAGAAAAAGTGGAAACAGTGGACTGAGTTGGGATAATCAGCTATGATCATATTGAATGGCGGAGCAGGTTCTAAGGGCTGAATGGCCTACTCCTGTTCAATTTTTCTGTCTTTCAAACTCCCTTGTTCACTGTGAGGTAAATATCAGCATTGTTGGGCATTAGGGAAGGAAGGCCATCCACAAGCCTTCCCACCTTGGACTTAACTGGGTCAGAGGCAGGATGGAAGTGGGATTCTCACTTGGTATCCTCCTGCCCGCTTAGGTGCCCTCACCCACCAGCAAACACGCAAATCAGACAGGCAGAAAACTCAGCAGAGCCATTTGAAATCAGTACTTTGATCAATCAGACCCCAATTCTACTGCTCCAAGAGCCTTAACCCACAGTATGAGAGTGTGAGATGGTGTAGATGTAAATGCTTGTGAAGGGCAGATCAGGTCTGTTTAAGTGTTGTGATTTGACTGTTTATCCAACCCAGTAATTTATGACAAATAAACAGGTTGAAGCTGTCAGTTAGTATAAAAAAAAACGCCCTGTGCTGGACTGGTGATTTGGATAGAAACAGTGTGCCAGGATATGGAGAAAAGGCAGGAGGCTGGTACAAGGTAACAGAACAGGCCATAGAGTCACAGAGCTGTACAGCACGGAAACAGACCCTTCGGTCCAACTTGTCCATGCCGACCAGATATCCTAAATTAATCTAGTCCCATTTGCCAGCATTTGGCCGATATCCCTCTAAACCCTTCTTATTCATATATCCATCCAGGTGCCTTTTAAATGTTGTCATTGTACCAGCCTCCACCACTTCCTCCGGCAGCTTGTTCCATACACGCACAACCCTCTGTGTGAAAAAGTTGCCCCTTAGGTTCCTTTTAAATCTTTACCCTCTCACCTTAAACTGATGCCCTCTAGTTTTTGACTGCCCTACCATGGGGTAAAGATCTTGTCTATTTACCCTATCCATGCCCCTCATGATTTTATAAACCTCTAAAAAGTCACCCCTCAGCCTCCGACATTCCAGGGAAAATAGCCCCAGTCTGTTCAGCCTCTCCTTGTAGCTCAAACCCTCCAACCCCAGCAACATCCTTGTAAATCTATTCTGAACCCTTTCAAGTTTCACAACATCCTTCCTACAGCAGGGAGACCAGAATTGAATGCAGTATTCCAAAAGTGGCCTAACCAATGTCCTGTACAGCTGCATCATGACCTCCAAACTCCTATACTCTATGCACTGACCAATGAAGGCAAGCGTACTATTTGCCTTCTTCACTATTCTATCTACCTGCGACTCCAGTTTCAAGGAACTGTGAACCTGCACCCCAAGGTCTCTTTGTTCAGCAACACTCCCCTGGCCCTTACCATTAAGTGTATAAGTCCTGCCCTGATTTGCCTTTCCAAAATGCAGCACCTCACATTTATCTAAATTAAACTCCATCTGCCACTCCTCAGCCCATTGGCCCATCTGATCAAGATCCCATTGTACTCTGAGGTAACCTTCTTCACTGTCCATGACACCTCCAATTTCGGTGTCATCTGCAAACTTACGAACCATGCCTCCTATGTTCACATCCAAACCATTTATATAAATGTCAAAAAGCAGTGGACCCAGCACCGATCCTTGTGGCACACCATTGGTCACAGGCCTCCAGTCTGAAAAGCAACCCTCCGCTACCACTCTGCCTCCTACCTTTGAGCCAGTTCTGTATCCAAATAGCTAGTTTTCCCTGTATTCCATGTGATCTAACCTTGTTAACCAGTCTACCATGAGGAACCTTGTCAAACACCTTACTGAAGTCCATATAGATCACGTCCACCACTTGGCCCTCATCAATCCTCTTTGTTAATTCTTCAAAAACCTCAATTAAGTTAGTGAGACATGATTTCCCAAGAACAAAGCCATGTTGACCATCCCTAATCAGTCCCTGCCTTTCCAAATACATGTAAGTCCTGTCGCTCAAGATTCCCTCCAACAACTTACCCACCACTAATGTCAGGCTCACTGATCTATAGTTCTCTGGCTTTTCCTTACTCTAGATTTTTCTTAAATCGTGAAACCACATTAGCCAACCTCCAGTCTTCCAGCACCTCACCTGCGGCTATTGATGATACAAACATCTCAGCAAGGAGCCCAGTAATCACTTCCTTAGCTTCCCACAGAGTTCTAGGGTACACCTGATCAGATCCCAGGGATTTATCGATTTTTATGCATTTTAAGACATCTAACACCACTTCCTCTGTCAACAACAACAACAAAAACAAAGTTGCTGGAAAAGCTCAGCAGGTCTGGCAGCACCTGTGGAGGAGAAAACAGAGTTAACATTTCGGGTCCAGTGACCCTTCCTCAGAACTGATGGTGGCTGGGAAAACGTCGGTTCTTCTGTAATAATTTTTCTAGATATCGCTTTTTATTTCCCAACGTTCTATACCTTCCATATCCTTCTTCACAGCAAACACAGATCCAAAATACTGTTTAGTTTCTCTCCCATCTCCCTCGGTTCCACGCATAGGCAACCTTGCTGATATTTAAGGGGCCATATTCTCTCCCAAGTTAACCTTTTTACTTAATGTATTTGCAGAGTCCTTTTGGATTCTCTTCAACCCTATTTGCCAAAGCTGTCTCATGTCCCCTTTTTGCCCACCCTGATTTCCCTCTTAAGCATACTCCTGCTGCCTTTATACTCTTCTAGGGATTCAGTCAATCTCTGCTGTCTGTGCCTGACAAATGCTTCCTTCTTTGCAGGGACAATGGAGTGAATGGCCTTCTTCCGCACTGTAACAATTCTGAGATTCTGTGAGACTGCTTTGATGGATAGGCAATCAGATGTCTATTAGCAAAGGGGAGGCACTGGCAGATGGTGAAATTTGAATTCATTAAAATCCTGGGTTAAAAGCTAACCCAATGCTGACCATGTAACTGTTGTGAAATGTAATTGTCTGATTCACTAATGCCCTTTACAGAAGGAAATCTGCCATCGTTCCCCCATCTGGCCTATATGTGACTCCAGAGCCACAGCAAAGTAGATGACTTTTAACCGTCCTCTGGAATGACTCTTGCAAGCCACTCAGTTCAAGGGGCAATTCAGAATTAGCAAGAAAAGCCAGCCCTTCCAGTGATGCCCACATCCCAGATAAGAACAAAGACAGAAAAAGCCTTGTTCCTGCAGTATCAATGGAGTTGTTGATTGGGATTTCCCAAGGGTTGTTGTAGCTGATATGATTCTGAAATCTTGGCTGAGTTTGAAAAATTAAAAGAACATTTCTCTCGACTGGAACACTAGAGGTTGCATTTTGATTGACAGTTTAAAGAGGTTATTAAAGCATGAGCTGCTTTTGATCTGGTTACTAAATAGAACCTGGATTTTAATACAGATTGGATGCTGAGGGGAATTAAAACCTTTGAATGCCTTTCACAAATGGGAGATTTTTGCATTAAAGAAGGTATAAGTGAGATCCCCATTAAGTTGTTAAAAGTTTGTTTTTTCCATCTCCAGTTGGCTACTGAGCTCTGCCCATAGTAGATGCTGGGTGACTGGTATGCATTGGCATAGAGAGGGCATGGGGAGTGGGTGTGAGATTGGAGGTATGAGGGCAGGAGAGGCTAAGATCTTTTACAAGAAATGGAAGGTATTCCCAATGAACCCAGGCAGGCCTTCGAAGCAGCCTACCTCAGCACTCGCCTGTTTGTCATCTCGGTAATGAAAATCCGCCCTTTATTCTCTGCGATGTACTTACCTTGGCTTTGCAGCAGGCAATTTTCAAACAGAGGGTAAGTATAAAAGTGTGCTTAAAATGCGCAGCACATACAGAGCATAAAATAAGTGATGGATTATGAGTTTGTCAGTCTGTATCTTACTCTACGAGTGTGAGGTGATTAGAGATCAAATACATCTTTGGAACACATTCCTTATTTCTGCTGTTGTATTAGTCACCTTACACTGCAGTTTTGCCTATCCTAGGTTTGGGGGGGTTTAAACTGGCTTGATTGGTCGTACAGTTTCTCTTGACCATACCATATATCTAAATTAGGGACGCTTGCAAGCCATTGAATGCAAAGCCTGGAAAAAAATTGAGTTTTTCCAAGTTTTTCCAAGTTTTTCCTGCTTAATGAGCATTGGATGGTCTGTACTGTGTACGTGCTCAGTCAAAATAAAGGTACAGGTACATTATAATTTACACACATCTTCAAAATGTCTGGTCGATTACACAATATGGATTCCATGCAATCAACAGCAGTGAGTTTCATCCCACATTCTCTAATGTCAAATCTTTCAAATGTTATGATGGCATCAAACTCAGTCAGTGCAATGCTTGATTGTGTTCAGATTCGTTTAAAGTGACACAACAGGAGTACCATAGAGCATGGTATAAAGAAGGGAGGGAGTGGAAGGAAAAGCTGTCAGACAAGGCCACCAGTCTCCAGTGGACTGGATTGAGAACAACCAGGTACAACAAGATGAACACCACGGCTGTGCATATATTTAACAAGCTGAGAAACACACTGTTACGATCACACATACATTCAGACGTCAAAAACAGTCGATTGCACCTCAGATTTGCACACAAATGATCACAGTTCCCAATCAATGAATTTAATCAAGTTTGGCACTTTGTGGATCAATTTCCAATCACTCACATTGGCCTGATCCATATTTGTGCATATGCTCCATGCGTACATCTTTGCACCTGGTGATTCTCCATTTAGGTTACAGCAGAAAAACCCTTTTAAACACTAAAGGAAAGCCAGGCCAAATGAGAACGGCTGATGTATGTTCTACGATGGCATGTAGTTTGGGCCAGTCTAAATGTGATGAGGCAGCCTAATGTATCTCCCTTTCAGGAGAGGGTGCAGGTGGGGGAATAACAGGGAGAGGGGATAAGTTCAGCAGCTGTGTCATGGTTAATTTACCCCTTCCCAGAGTTTATTGATCAATTCTAGCATGCTTAAACTTGTTCTCATATGCATGCAGAAGGTCAGCTGCTATTCCATCTTACCCTCATCCCTTCAAATCGTGACAAGGCTCTTAGAGGTCTCAAAGCTCTTAGTGTCCTAAGAGACTTAATGGCACCTAGTTCGGAGTAGCCCAGGGCATTAGCTACGAGGCTGACTAAGGAAACCTATACAGAAACAGAAAAGCAAAGTTCCCAATACTGTTAGCAAAGGCCCTATTGCTGACGAAACAAAATGGACTAATTGTGAGATTGCCTCAAGCTCGTTGCGATGAACTGAGGCCAGCTCCCTACTTCCCTTGCCTGAAGTAATTCCTAGTGACCTAGAAGGAAATGCGAAGTTGAGAAGAGGCATAAGACAGAACAAAAGGAAGAAAAGTGAAAAGAAGGGTCACAGACACACAGACAACTAAAGGGGACCTGTTGGAGGAAAACGCCCAATGGATGATAAGAACCTTACCCTTGCCCTTTACTTTGTGAAGATCCGATCGAAGTGAGGGGAGAAAAAGCCCAGAAAATTAAGCCACACAAATAAAAGGTACCTACAAAAAAGAATACAGGTAAATCTGTGCTGCATATCAAATTAACCTCTGATATATCCTTTATATACAGAGGCACTGCAGTGGAAATGGGTCATGGGATTGGATGCAGGAGGATGTGGGTGAGTGGCAGAGGGACACAGGGTTCCATCTGCAAACAAACTGTTCCTAACGATAGTCAAACCGGCATTTCATGATTTGTTAAGCTCGGTCATGTTCAATTTAACATTTTGTACTCAAATTCAGATGCACAAAGCCAAGCGGGATTCCCAGAAAATTTCAATTGGAAGCTGCACTCCAGCTCACTCTCTTCGGGAAGTTTCTGAAATGTTATTTGTTGTTAAATCAGGTTTGAAAAGACTCATGGGCAAGGAAGAATTTGAAGATGGTACCAGGCAGAATACATCGCCTTCAAGCAAAACATGGTTGAAAGTCCGAGCCTTTGCTCAAGTGAAAACTTTAAAAACTGGACACTGAAGATGGCCTTCTTCAGTTCTTGACTCAATGTTTGTATGAGGGCACTACACAGCTGCAAGGCTTGGGGAGCAGAGAAGTGCAGTGGTGGGAGAGGAAGTTAGAGTCTGAGGGGCTAGGTTTGACACACCTTAGTATTAATAAGTTAAATAAGTGAAATCTGTACCCCTTAGTACCTCCTAGGGAAGACAGAAGTTCCCACTCTATCTACAAACGGTTTAAAATTCAAATTCTAAGGGATGCCCATTCAGCATGGCTTGATATTGATGCTTAGATTTGATCTTATTTTGAACAACTAAATTAATGGCATTTGTGATTGGGTTTACATTGCACTGGTACAGTAATGTAGCTCTTTCACTATGATCAAAAAGTCAGATATTACATACGAAGCAGGTTTGATGAATGTGTAGAGTAAATGTACTAGCATCTCCCCGATCCATGCTTTTTAAAACCTCTGATTTATTTTAGTGATTATCATGAGTGTAGTCCTTCGTACTCAAAAGATACTTGGCCAAAAAGAAACAAAGGAAGGAACAGAAACTCATTCTGTCAACATTTTAACTCGCTTTCTTTTTACACACTCTGAGCACTGAAGACAATATAATAAATTAAGTCATCCAATAAAGAACAAATGCAAACATTTGGTTTGTCTGTTATGAATTCTGACTCAGCATTTTAGCTGAGCTTATGATTGACACAAATCACTAAACAAACAATAGTAATTTAACAGAGATAATTGGTACTGTATGTTACACTTGTCCCCAGAAATTACAGCAGGAATATGCTGAGGGAGTTAGCCACCATAAACAATACAGCAGACCCAAATTTGTCTTCAGTACTCAAAGGGGTCAACAGCAGTTGTTCTGCACAACTGGGAAACATCTTAAAATCAATTCATTCTTTGAACTTTTAGAGAACACACACAGTAGACTGAAACAATTCAAAATCTTCCAAAAGGCTATAAATTTAAAGAAATGTTTACAATATTGTCAGTATTCACTCTAAACATGACAAGAGAGAACAATCCATTCTACAAGGAAGGGAGTGAGACAATAAACTGGTCTACAGGTTATCAACTGCGTTAGTTCACCTTCAGACAAGACGGAATACTAAGCATGCTCACGTCCACCTGTTTACAATGGTTATTGTACCCGAAGCCAAAAGGAAAAGTAAAGGTGCTGATCATCCAAGACTCTGAAAAGGAAGTTAATGAGATCTGTATGTAACATGTTAATTATTATGTGTTTATCTAATCAATTCAACCAACATGGAAATTTAAATCCATAAGCAAAATACTAACAGAGATCATGTGCCACCATTTTTCCATCAGGGTGTTTCACATTCACATTACACTAACAAGTTTGAAAACAATCATTGGAAGCATCTTTGGGCTAAAACACAAAATAATTATAAACTTTCATTATGTAGTTTTATATGTCACACACACACACACATACACACACACACTTTGGATTATCAGTGACATTTTGATTCTCTCCAGAAACAAGTGTGTACATGGTGGGTATAAATGGTGACTCGTACAATACCATTCCTCCTGTATTCCTGCCCATGTTCAATTTTACAGTCTTAGCCCTGCTACTTCAGCATAAGAAAGCAGATTCTGGCACCCAAATCTGTCAAGTGGGTTTAGCCTGACACTGGTGGTGTACATGAAGATACCTCAGATCCTGGCCCAGTCTGCTTGGATGAAGGGGTTACAAATGGTGTTGAACAAAATGAGGGACAGAGGGCCTTGCAAGAATGAAATCGTAAACTTTCTTCAAAGAATAACACTCAGTGGTTCACTCTCCTGGGAAAGCAAAATAGACAATAAAATTGGTACTTTATGAGCTAACAATGACCAATAGGGCAGCAGATTTCATGAGAACACCACCACCTGCAAGTTCCCCTCTGAGCCACTCACCATCCTGACTTGGGAATATATCAGCCGTTTCTTCACTGTCACCAAGTCAAAATCCTGGAATTCCCTCCCTCATGACATTGTGGACTAACTACAGCACGTGGACTGTAGCGGTTCAAAGAGGCAACTCACCACCACCTTCTCAAGGGAAATTAGCCAACAAAATCCATATCCCAAGAATGAATGAAAAGAAAATCAATAAACAGTTAAACTTCAAGAAGTTATTCAAAGTATCAATGTGCTGCAAAACATTTTCTAACTTTTCCTTCCTTCTTGTGAACAAGTGGAACAGCCTCTTTTGAAACTCATTCATTTTAGAATGAGGATAGTGTGTATGTTAATCTCCAATTATATATGTGTTGTAAACCATTTCACCATTTTTTACACTATGTGTGCTATTTTCCATCAGGTTGGAGTTCTGTCGGATTTTGTTTCAAAATTTCTTGGTGAAACGCCTTGAGGCATTTTATTACATTAAAGGGCTCAATGAATACGAATTGTTACTGGCATTTGTAATGCATTGATTAATGTGCTAACTTCCTTTGTTTCTTTAAAGTAAACGTTTTCCCAAAAAAAATTGTATGCATGTATTAAGTGTTGCTAATGGCAGATGGATTACAATGTGGGAAAGTGAAAGGTTATGCATTTTGCTAGGAAGAATAGAGGCATGGACTATTTTCTAAATGGGGAAAGGCTTCAGGCGTCTGAAGAATAAAGGGACCTGGAAGTCCTAGTTCAGGCTTTTCTTAAGATTAACCAGCAGGTTCAGGTCGCAGTTAGGAAGACAAATGCAATGTTAACATTCATTTCAAGAGGGCTAGAATGTACGAGCAAGAATGTACGAGCAAGGCTGTACTGCTGAGGCTGTATAAGGCTCTGGTCAGACTGGATTTGAAATACTGAGAGCAGTTTTGAGCCCTATATCTAAGGAAGGATGTGCTGGCCTTAGAGGTGGTCCAGAGGAGGTTCACAAGAATGATCCTGGGGATGAAGGACTTGTCACATGAGGGGAGGTTGAGGACCCTGGGTCTGAACTCAATAGAGTTTAGAAAGAAATGGGAGAAATCTAATTGAAACTGACAGAATACTGGGAGGCCTGGATAGAGTGGACTTGGAGAAGATATTTCCATGAAGTAGGAGAGACTAGGATCCAAGGGCACAGCCTCAGAGTGAAGGGATGACCCTTTAGAACTGAGATGAGGAACAATTTCTTCAGCCAGAGGGTGGTGGATCTGTGGAACTCACTGCCACAGAGGGTTGTGGAGGCCAAGTCATCCAAAGCCTTTAGGACATAGATATCTAAGTTCTTAATTGGTAAGGGGAATCAAGGGTTATGGAGTGAAGGCAGGAGAATGGGGTTCAGAAACATATCAGTCATGATTGAATGGCGGACCAGACTCAGTGGGCTGAATAGCTCAACTCTGCTCCTATATCTGATGGTCTTATGGTCAAATGGAATTTCAACCTCTTAATACACAAGCGTATTGACAGATTGGCTAAAAATGACATGGATTAGGTTTTTGACTTGCTCGCCGAGCTGACTTGCTTTCGTTCAGACCTTGTGTCACTATGCTAGGTAACATCATCAGTGTGGCCTCCAATGAAGCGATGTTATTCTACTCCGCTTGGAATTTATACTGTCTGGTCCATTATGGTGAGTTGTGTCATTTTCAGTTTTGATCTGTATGGGTTTGTATATGGGGTCCAATTCTATATGTTTGTTGATTGAAGTATGGGTGGAGAACCATACCTCTAGGAATTCCCGTGTGTGTCTATGTTTGGCTTGGGCTACTATGGTTACCTTGTCCCCGTTAAACTGATGGCCTTCATTGTCCAAGTATATTGATATGACTGTTCATTGTGCCGTTTTGCTGCTAGCTGATGTTCATGTATTCTGATGGCTAGTTTCCTTCCTGTCTGTCTGATGTAATGTTTGTGGCAGTCGTTGCATGGCACTTTGCAAACCATGTTCATTCTGCATGTGGTGGGAATGGGATCTTTAATCCTTGTAAGTGTTTGTCATAGAGTGGCTGTGGGCTTGTGGGTCACCATGATTCCTAGTGGTCTTAGGAGTCTTGTTGTCAGTTCTGATTTGTTGTTGATGTATGGCAGTGTGGCCAGTGTGTTAGGTCGTACTGTGTCCTCTTGTTGTTGTCTATTTTGTAGGCATCTGCGGATGATGTTGCGGGGATATCCGCGCATAGCGAAGATTTTGTATAGGTGCTTTTTCTCTTTCCTGTGTAGTTCTGGCCCATTTAAATAGTGTCCTAATGCAGCTTTGTTTGTGGACGTTGGGTTGGTTGCTCTGGAAGTTGAGGATTTGATCAGAATGGGTTGCTTTCCTGTACACTGAGATTTGGAACTCCCCATTGGTCATATGCTCAACTCTAACATCCAGAAATGGAAGTTGATTGTTGTTTCCTTCTTCCCTTGTGAATTTAATCCCTGTAAATACGCTGTTGATGAGATGGTGGGTCTCTTCTAATTTGCTGTGTTTAATAACGACAAATGTGTCATCTACGTACCGGATCCATAGTTTAGGTTGAATGCCGGGGGTGGGGTGGGGTGGTGTGTTCTAGTCTTTGCATGACTGCTTCTGCAATGAGTCCTGAGATGGGTGACCCCATTGGTGTACTGTTGATCTGTTTATATACTTGACCATTAAAGATGAAGTGAGTGGTGAGGCACAGGTCTAGTAGTTCAAGTATGTTGTCATTGCTGATGGAGCTGCTGGTCTGCATTGCTACTTCCTCTAGTAATGTGGTCAGTGTTTCTTTGGCTAGTGGGATGTCGATTGACGTGAATAATGTTGTGATGTCAAAGGATGCCATAATCTTGTCTTTGCTGATTTTTATGTTCTTGAGGGTTTTGAGGAATTCTTGGGTTGAGTGGATGGAATGGGGTGATCCGTCAACTAGGTGTTTCAGTGTCTGTTGGAGGTCCTTGGCCAGTTTGTGTGAAGGTGTGCCTGGTTGGGAGACAATGGGTCTGAGAGGGATGTCTGGTTTGTGTACTTTAGGAAGTCCATAGAACCTGGGGGGGGTGTTCGTGCCTTCTGGTTTCACTCTCATGTAGTCTGTCCTGCATCCTTTAGTCTCTTCAGTGTCTGGGTGATCCTATTACCTAGTTGTGATGTTGGGTCTATCGCCACCTATTGGTAAGTGGTTGTATCTACGAGCAATGCTTGTGCTTTCTTCATGTAGTCTGGTTTGGTCATAATGACGGTCTGCTGGTAGGGTTATAATGTTCTTGTCTTTCTTGAGTTTATCTAGTGTTTTTCTCTCTGATGCGTTCAGGTTGTCCCCTTTGTTCCTTCTGTGTAGTGTGGGGATTATAGCTTGTCGGATGGCTTGTTGTGTTTCGTCCGTGAGTCTGTTGTCTTTTAACGTAGTCTCCAGGGTGGCCATGAAGTCTGTTCTGTTCGCATCTTAGTGGCTCTTGTTCAGACTTTGTAATAGGACAGCTTTCTCAGTTTCTGTGAGTTGTCTGTTGGATAGGTTTCTTATCCCTGTGTTCGGTTTGTTGTGGTCCTTGTCTTTGTGGTCGATCAGTTTGGTAAGTTTCTCCTGTAGCCTGTCTCTTCTTAGATTTGGTTTTGTGTTGATTGATGGTGATGGCCTGTTTTAGGGTTGTAGTCCATTGCTGGTGCTTAGATACTGTGATTTTTGGCATGCAGTTTCTTGTTCGTACCTGTGGAGTCGGCTATGGGCATCATGAATTATTGTTCCTAGCATTCTGCATCCATTCTGTTCAGCTATTTTATATGCCTGTGGGTTGTTGAGTGGAGGTTTGTATTTCATGCTGTGGTGCAGTACCTGGTTCCTGAGGCATTCATGGAGAAAGTGAAGTTGTTCGCAGGTAGAGCTCAGTCGGCTGGCGAAGGTGTTCCATTGTCGGGCATTTCCTTAATATCAGTTCACTTAGACAATGAAGGCTATCAGTTTAACTGGGACAAAGTAACCATTGTAGCCCAAGTCAAACATAGCCACACATGGGAATTCCTAGAGGCATGGCTCTCCACCCGTACTTCAATCAACAAACACATAGAATTGGACCCCATATATAAGCTCATACAGATCAAACCCAGAAATGACACTACACACCATAACGGACCGGACGGTATAAATTCCAAGCGGAGTAGAATAACATCACTTCATCGGAGGCCACACTGATGATGTTACCTAGCATGGTAACATTGAAATGTCTGAACGAAAACAAGCCAGCTCAGCGAGCAAGTCAGCAACCTCACCCACAACCTGAACTACAAATCTTTGCTACAACTTTAAAATGACATGGATTTTAAGACTCATTACAAAGATGAACTCTGTAGGGTAGAAATTCATCTGGGCCTGTTGACTGTGATTGAGTTCAATATCAGGAAGTTGCATATAACAGGCAGCCAATTCAATATTGCTCGTTCTACCCCACTGCCAGAGACAGCTTTCCACCCCAAAATTAAACATCCTTGTCCAGAGATTATACTGTGTGCATTACTTTAGCTGCTATTTTAATGGAGGCACTAAACTATTCATTTTAAATGGACTATTAATTCATTATTAGCAATTTTAGTTATTATTATTTTTAGTTCCCCTGGTTGGGGAGCCTAGAACCAGGGGTCACAGTCTCAGGGGGATACAGAGTAGACCATTGAGGACTGAGATGAGGAAACATTTCTTCACTGAGAGGGTGGTCACCCTGAGGAATTCTCTACCACAGATGGCTGTGAAAGCCAAGTCACTGAACATACTCAAGAAAGAGATTGGTACATTTTTAGATTTTGCAGGCATCAAGGGGTATGGTGAGAAAGCAGGCACTGAGGTAAGATAAATGCACCATTGTCCCAGAAGACCACAGGACTATTCTCTCATTAGAGAGACGACTGGTGGTGACACCTCAGGCGAGGGGCAAGGTTGGGAAGGTGGAACCTTCATGGTGATCTCAGCCAGTATGGGGAAATTAAACCTGTGCTGATGGCATCACTCTGCATCACAAACCAGCCATACAGCCAACAGAGCTAACAATGCCCCCGTGGCATTGAGGAAGAGGGTCAGCCATGGAGGATGAGGAGACTCAAAGGGCTGAATGGCCTACTGCTGCTCCTAGTTTATATTAAAACTTAAATCTATTTAACTAGTAAAGGAACTTGATACAAATCCAAAAACCTTTGATGAATGGCAACACATTGGCATTCTGAGGCTTACAATGCATAAAAAAAAATGCTAAGAATACAGTTATTGAAAGAATAACTTTTTTATCTACCGGGGAATCCAACATGTTGTAACACAAAATGGGGAGGTTGGGGAGGGGGTGGTGCAATATGGGAAGAAATGTACTTGGGTAGGGTTGTTAAACAAGGGTGTTGTATGGACTGTCTGTCATATAGCTGACTTGATAGATTCAAATGAATGGAACTCAATTTTGGGGATGGTACAGAATGGCCAGCCAATTCAATATCAATAATCTATTTTGCCCGCTCACTCCAGGGTAATTTCTATCGCAATCTATACTACAAGAGAATAACAGGCATTTTGGAGGGTTCTTGTGGCACAGTGGTGATGTCCCTACCTTTGAGCCAGGAGGCCTGGGTTCAACTCCCATTTGCTCTAGAAGTGTGTCATAATGTCTCTGAACAGGTTAATTAGAAAATAAAAATATGACATGCTTTGTGCATTATTTCAGAGAATGATTATGTATGCTTGGCTTGTAATTACACTGTAATGTATGGCAGCAATTTCTATGGAGGCACTGAAAATTACCGCAACAGTATTGGGAATTTCAAAGCTTGAGTGTAGTAGCATGATAAAAATGTACTTTTCAGTTATACCAAAAAAATTGTCAGCACTTCAACATTGCAGCTACTGAAGGAAAGCCTGTGGCAGATTAAAAGGAAGCACAGTGGCTCAGTGGTTAGCACGGTTATCTCACAGCACCAGATTGCGTGGCATTTACCTATTCTCCCTGTGTCTGCGTGGGCTTCCTCTGTGGTGCTCCAGTTTCCTCCCACAGTCCAAAGATGTGCAGGTTAGGTGGATTTACTATGCTAAATTGCTCATATAGTGTCTAGAGCTGGAAATGCAAAGATAGGGCAGGGGGTGGGTCTGGGTGGGATGCTCTTTGGAGGGTCAGTGTAGACTCGATGGGCCGAATGTATGGATTCTATGAGCACTGCATTGAGGATGCCCAGTACAACATTAAGGACAGCATATTGTCCTGTCACACGCCAAACTAAAATCTGCCATTTGAATCACAGGAGAACATTGTTACACATACGCAACTTCATGAAGTCAACACCTTCCTTGTTTAATACAACACCCAAATTTGAAATGGCATTTTAATCATTTTGGAAAAGGTCTGCATATTAGCATCAGTGCTATAATAGAACAACCCAGCACAGTCAATAGATTTGCACAGACAAATGGTTCAAACAGTGAAAGTAAATCACAAGTATATCTTTAGTGGCAGAACATAATATTCCAAGTTATGACAATATCACAGAACAGGCTTTACCATATATTAACATTCAAAGGGATTAAATGATTGAAAGATGGAGAGGATACCTTTAAAATCTGGACTTCAATTTTTCTTTATACAGGAAAAGAACAACAAGCCAATGCATATATGAATAAAGGACAACACTTGGCTCCAATTTCTGCATAATGAATTAAAAATAAAAGTACTGCATCCCCAACGTCTTACATTCACTACTAATATTTCCACTTTTAAACACACTGAGATTTTGTTCGTACAAATGTTATCTTTTGAGAGAAGATCATTTGACACGCCTATTAACCTCTGAAACAAAAACAAACAATATATTTGCCAGAAAAGGGAATGGTTCAAGCTTTGTTAGGTGAAGAGAACCTGAATGCAATGAAGATTGAAGTCTTCTTCAGATTTGCTGCTAATCTATTGACCAAAACCCTCCATCACTTAAACCAATTTCTTTATCAGATTAAGTCAGCCATAAAACCATCATGGAGAGGTCTCATTGTCATAATTTGCTGTTGAATTTTAGATTTATTTATGAGACTAAACCTTCTTGTTCATAGCATACTCTGACAAGATTGGCACAACAGTTCATTGCACCTTAAATGTATTATATTGAATTAAACACATTTATACTGCTAGTTGAGAATATAACTAAACATAACTATATCATGCACGCCCACCAGCACTTAAAGGTCTCAAAAAGTACACTAAAAGGTTGGATACGTACGTCAACAATGAGGAAATCCAGCCAACACCATGCATTCGTGAAGTACTTTTGAAATCCATAGGCCGTCCACTTCAACAACATCTCAAGGATGAAGATATATGTGAAGATCTTGTCAGCATACTCAAGGATGGTCCGGACTGTCTTCCGCTGTTCAATGTAAATATCTTCAAAAGCCTGAAAAGAACAACTATTTTAAAACTGTATAGTAATTGATTTTCAAAACAAAAGAAGGCCTCTTCAAAATGCACCCTCTTGAGCCAAAGCTTGGCATCTCTCGGCATCAGCTGGCCTGTTTCCTTACTTTATAATTGTTAACATTGTATTAAATTGTGTGCACGTGGTGGTGTTATCTGAGATTGCCCCACCTTCTTCTTCCCATGCCGGACAATCTGCTGGAGTCAGCAGAGCTGGTATCCCCTCTCCCCAGCCCTGGAAGACAGCTGTAAGACTCTCACAAATTGCCCTCGCCCACTTCAGACAATGGATGCACAGCCTGGGGATTAAACCTGAAACCTGTCTGGCTGTGTAACTCAGCTTTACACTAGGTGATGCATGTACCTGAGCCGTGGATGGTCAACAATTTATTTGGCAAAGAATCCATAGTCATACCTGTGTTGTAGCTAATACCATCATGCCATGCAATGGTACAATTTTATCTTTACAAATTTGGCTTGATTAACTGAGAGTTTTAGTCAATTTCTACCAGGGTCAAGGGGCTATACATAACCATCAGGAAAATCTGAACAGGCTTGAGCTCTTTTCTCCAGAAAAGAGACAACTTAAAGCTGATTGACAAAAGGTCTTAAAGATTATGGAAAGCTTCGATATGGTGAAGTTTCCATTCGTGGGCTAAACCGGAACTAGGGATCTTAAGGAGAAGGTAGTCACTGACAAATTCAATCGGGAATTCAGGAGAAACCTCTTTACCCAGAAGATGCAGAACCTGTCACCACATGGAGTAATTGAGGGGAATTCATTGATGAATTTAAGGGGGAAGACAGGTAAATACATGAGGAAGAAAAGAAATTCTCTCTTTCATGTGAAATTGGCATCACTGGCAAAGCCATTGTTTGTTGCCCTTGAATTTAGTGTCACGTCAGGTGATTTAAGAGGGCACTTCAGAGTCAACCACGTTGCTGTGGGTCCAGAGTCACAACTGGGTAAGAATGGCCATTTCCCTCCCTAAATATATTAGTGATCCAAATTTTGCCCTGGTTGTTGTACATGGGTCTGCCAGGTATAATACTGAGAAACACTTTTGAAAATGACGTCATGTGAAATTATGGGCAGAACAGTCTGGGCTCTACAAAGGAGTGAGACCTAACATAGAAACATAGAAAATAGGAGGAGTAGGCCATTTGGCCCTTTGAGCCTGCTGGACCATTCAATCTGATCATAGCTGATTATCCATCACAGTCCTCTCTTCCTGCTTTCTTCCCCTTCCCTTTAATCTCTTTAGACCTAAGAATTAGATCTAATTTCTTCTGGAAAACATTCAATGTTTTAGCCTCAACCATTTTCTGTGGCAGAGAATTCCACAGACACCCCACTCTCTGGGTGAAGACATTTCTCCTCATCTCAGTCCTAAACGCCCCAACCCGTAATCATTAGACTGTGACCCCTGCTTCTGGATTCCTCAGTCATTGGAGACATCCTTCCTGCATTTACCCTGAGTGTCCTTTTAGAATCTTACAGTTCTAAGCAATCCCCCCTCATTTTTCTAAACTCCAGTGAACATAGTCCTAACCGATCCAGTCTCTCTTCATACGTCAGTCATCCCAGGAATCAGTCTGGGTCCTCCTCGCAGTCTCTGTAACAATGTCTATCATATCAATGTAGCCTGTAACGAGTTGCTAACATGCAATAAACTACGTCTTGTGAACTACATGAGCGTCTTCTAGTTGGACCGGGAGGTGGCGTTCCTCTCCCACTCTAGTCCGAATAGGCCCATAGTTTTCTACACTCAAAGAGGATGGTGGCATCAACCTTCATCATGAGCAGCAGCTCAGATAGGATAGTGAGCTGAAATACCTGTCCAGCAATGTTCACTGTTGCTCAGATTACCTTTCAATTCCAGGTCTATTCACTGAATTTGAATCCAAGTCCCCAGAGCAATAGGCCGGTGCTTTGGATTACGAGCCTGGTGACATTACCAGTGTGCCACCATTTCTCACTAAGAATATACTGATAGGGTCAGATGGAAAGGCAGGCTGCTGGAAAAAGCTTGGATTAGGACAGTGAGGGCTCAGTTATAATGGAGGCCACAGGCTGCTCACATGCACTTATGAAGAATGACCGCTAAAAGAATTGAATGGCGCATGGCACTCGTCAGACCTGAATCCCAGAAAGAGTTTGCACTGACAGGAGATTAAAAAAAAAGTGAAAATACAGGCAGCTTTAAACTATAACAAAAGAAAATGGGCATTCGGCTCAGCTTCAGAATTCAAAGTTCTGGTTTTCTTTTGGCTAACTGACAGAAAATAAATGTGCAGTTGCACCCAAGGCAAATGCTGCCCAACTTCACAAAGACTTACCAGTGCTCCGCTGCTGAGCAGAATCATAAAAACGATGAAGGTTTCAAACCAGTTATGCTCCACAATTAAGAAGCAGGTCTTTCGCAAAGTCCACCATGGTTTGCCCCAGCCTTCCTCAATGCTCACTTGACAGCATTTAAAACGTTGCACACAACCTATGGAAAATACATACATCCAGTTCAAAAAATATTGGGCAGGATTATTTCCCAGTTAATTATCTCAATGATATTCAGCGAAGGTGACCAATTTGGTCAAAGACAGAATGCAATTTCTGAATCCACACTTTTAGGCAATTATTATTTCATCCAACAATGAGAAAGGACATTTTGACCAACAGGGTCATTCCTTTTTGATGAATTTTAATTTGTTTTTTCATGCACTGTGGGTGTCACTGGCTGGGCCAACGTTCATTGCCCCATCCCTAGATGCCCCTTGAAAAATTGGTGGTGAGCTGCCTTCTTGAACTGCCGCAGTTTGTGTGCTGTAGGTAGACCCGCAATGCCCTTAAGGAGGGAATTCCAGGATTCTGACCTGGTGACAGTGAAGGAGCAGCGATATATTTCAAAGTCAGGATGGTGAGTGGAAGGGAACTTGGAGGTGGTGGTGTTCCCATGTATCTGCTGCTCTTTTGTCCTTCTAGATGGAAGTGGTCGTGGGTTTGGAAGGTGCTGTCTGAGGATCTTCGGTGAATTTCTGCAGTGCATCTTGTAGATAGTACACACTGCTGCTACTGAGCGTCGGTGGTGGAGGGAGTGGATGCTTGTGGATGTGGTACCAATCAAGTGGGCTGCTTTGTCCTGGATGGTGTCAAGCTTCTTGAGTGTTGTTGGGGCTGCACCCATCCAGGCAAGTGGGGAATATTCCATCACACTCCTAACTTGTGCCTTGTAGATGGTGGACAGGCTTTGAGGAATCAGGAGATGAGTTACTCAGCGCAGTATTCCCAGCTTCCGGCCTGCTCTTGTAGCCACTCTGTTAATGTGGTGAGTCCAATTGAGTTTCTAGTCAATGGTAACCCCCAGGATGATGATAGTGGGGGATTCAGTGATGGTACCACCATTGAATGTCAAGGGACGATGGTTACCTTGTTTTTTATTGGGGATAGACATTGCCTGGCATTTGTGTAGCGTGAATGTCACTTGCCACTTGTCAGCCCAAGCCTGGATATTGCCCAGATCCTGTTACATTTGACCACGACTGCTTCAGTATCTGAGGAGTCATGAATGGTGCTGAACATTGTGCAATCATCAGCAAACATCCCCACTTCTGGCCTTATGATGGAGGGAAGGTCATTGAGAAAGCAGCTGAAGGTGGTTGGGCCGAGAACACTATCCTGAGAAACTCCTGCAGAGATGTCCTGGAGCTGAGATAACTGACCTCCCACAACCACGACCATCTTCCTATGTGTCAGGTATGATTCCAACCACCGGAGAGTTTGTCCCCGGATAGACATTGATTCCAGTTTTTCTAGGGCTCCTTGATGCCACACTCGATCGAATGCAGCCTTGATATCAATGGCTGTCACTCTCACCTCAACTCTGGAATTCAGCTCTTTTGTCCATGTTTGAACCAAGGCTGTAATGAGGTCAGGAGCTGAGTGGCCCTGACAGAACCCAAACTGGGTGTCACTGAGCAGGTTACTTCTGAGCAGGTGCTGCTTGATAGCACTGTTACTGACACCTTCCATCACTTTACTAATGATCGAGAGTAGACCAATGGGGCAGTAATTGGCCGGGTTGGATTTGTCCTGCTTTTTATGTACAGGACACACCTGGGCAATTTTCCACATTGTCAGGTAGATAACAGTGTTGTAACTGTACTGAAACAGCTTGGCTAAGGGAGAGGCAAGTTCTGGAGCACAAGTCTTCAGTACTATTGCCGGAATGTTGTCAGGGCCCGTAGCCTTTGCAGTATCCAGTGTCTCCAACCGTTTCTTGATATCGCGTGGAGTGAATCGAATTGCCTGAAGACTGGTATCTGTGATGCTGGGGACCTCTGGAGGAGGCCAAGATGAATCATCCACTTGGGACTTCTGACTGAAGATTGCTGCGAAAGCTTCACCCTTATCTTTTGCACTGATGTGCTGGGCTCTTCCATCATTGAGGATGGGGATATTTGTGGAGCCTCCTCCTCCAGTGAGTTGTTTAATTGTCCACCACCATTCACGACTGGATGTGACAGGAATGCAGAGCTTAGATCTGATCCATTGGATGTGGGATCGTTTAGCTCTGTCTATCACTTGCTACTTGTGCTGTTTGGCGTGCGAGTTCTCCTGTTTGGTGGCTTCACCAGGTTAATACCTCATCTTCAGGTATGCCTGGTGCTGCTCCTGGCATGCCCTCCTGCACTCTCCACTGAACCAGGGTTGATCCCCTGGCTTGATGGTAATGGTTGAGTTGGGGGTATGCCGGGCCATAAGGTTACAGACTGTATTGGAGTACAATTCTGTTGCTGTTGATGGCCCTCAGCATCTCATGGATGCCCAGTCTTGAGTTACTACATCTGTGCGAAGTCTGTCCCATTTAGCACGGTGATAGTGCCACACAACATGATGCAGGTTGTTCTCAATGTGAAGGCGGGCCTTTGTCTCCATAAGGACTGTGCAATTGTCACTCTTACCAATATTGTCATTGACAAATGCAACTGCAGCTGGCAGATTAGTGAGGATGAGGTCAAGTATGTTTTTCCCTCTTGTTGATTCCCTCACCATCTGCCGCAGACCCAGTCTAGCAGCTGTGTCCTGTCGGACCCGACCAGCTCAATCTGTAGTACTCTGTTGAGCCTCTCTTGGTGGTGGACATTGACATCTCCCACCAAGAGTACATTTTGTGCCCTTACCATCCTCAGTGCTTCCTCTAGGTGTTGTTCAACATTGAGGAATACTGATTCATCAGCTGAGGGAGGACAGTATGTGGTAATCAGCAGGAGGTTTCCTTGCCCATGTTTAACCTGAAGCCATGAGACTTCATGGGGTCCGGAGTCAATGTTGAGAACTCCCAGAGCAACTCCCTCCCGACTGTATCTCACTGTGCTGCCCCCTCTGCAGGGTCTGTCCTGCCAGTGACACAGGACATATCCAGGGATGGTGATGGCGGTGTCTGGGACATTGTCTGTGAGGTATGAGTGTTTGAAGATGTCATGCCAATCTACCTCCTCTCTCTCTCTCTCTCCTGTCCAAAACAAGTCATTGGTGACCATGAAACTGCACTGTATTTATGTTGGATCGTGGTAATGCTCAGTAAGACACTGAAGTGATTTGCCATTGCCTTCCGCAGGATGGCTAACCAGGAGACACACTCACCCTTACCACCTGCCATCAGGAATATCAGTAGGGTTTGTAGGTTAATGATCAACCTGTTATGAATATACCTCCCATGACCATCAAGTCTTGGAGGGGAACTTCAACCTGAAATTTCTGGCTTAGAGGCAGGGACGCTACTGACTGCTCCAGAAGACCTCCCCATTCTAGTCCTGAATGTTTTGTTACTTCAAGAACTCATTTATATTCCCCTAAAACCCATTCTATGCTATTTGTTTTTAGGTGGTCCTGGCTCAGAAATCAAATAACTTCTGTGTGACAATAAAAAGAGGACTTCCCTTTCTTTAAAACCTTGAAACGTATAACTTCTGTCTTTCACTGTTCAAATACTCCACTCCAAGTAAACAATTTGCTTCAATTTACTCAGTCACCTCAAACATTTCTCTCATTGTATATTACTTGTTCCCGAAATAATTAAATTCTTGATATCTGGGAACATTTTTTTGTTCCTGAATCAAAGTGCAAGAAATAATGTTGCCCCTGTTATTTAGCAAATGTCGCAAAACAATCTAAATATAGTGTAACCAGCACCTTATACAGCAAGGATCTATCCTGCTCATATATTTAAGTGTAATTAAGCATAGCATTGACAGAGCTATTTTTAACACATGCTTCCTTACAAATTAGTTTGCTTTTATCCTCATAAACCACACTTGCTGACTACTGGCCCAGAACATTCCAGAAGTTGTGGCTGAGTTGCTTCCTACTTTAACTCGTTGAACTATTTCCTCTTTCAAGGGAATCTAGAGCTAGGCACACAGTTTTCAAATAAAACACATAATTATCCATAACTTTCATCATAACATAATTAATGAAGTAATTTTCCAAATATTGTTGTGAAGTGGGGACACAGGGAGGGGTGGTGTCAGAGGTGAAGGCAAAGGGCTGTTTTAAAAGTCCCCTCATCTGTCCATCCAAATGCCTCTGGATTGGACAGTTGGAGGTTCCCTCCAACTCTGGTTTCTCAACTGGGAATCCAGATACCAATCTCACCTTCTGGGGAAGGGAGGTAATTAGGGAAATGGTGGATACTTTTTATATCAACCTGTTCAGAGATATTACGACACACCTCTGGAGCAGGCGCGACTTGAACTCAGGACTCCTGGCTTAGAGGTGAGGACACTATCATTGTGCCACAGAGGCCCCTTGGGGATTCAGTGAGTTGAGGTCATTAATAGATTGCTTAAAGCCCTTAATTGGTAGCAGGTCAGGAAAGTTGTCCATGGACATGCTCGCCCAACCCTTTATTAGAGTTGTACTGAGAAGGGGATGAACATCTCACTGGGGTCAACTCATCCAAATGTTTTCCCTTCTCACCACCTCCAGGTAAGGGAAAATTGAACCTAAGGAGCCTGTCATTCAAGGCAGAGAAAAGAGGGAATTACTTCTCCCAGGAATGTTGTTATAGTGCTTGGAATTCTTTTGCTCAGTGAGCATTGGGGGCTGGTTCATTGAATTTAGTCAAGGCTAAATTTAGACAGATTTCTGATTGACAAGGAAGACGAGGGTTATGGGGGACAAAGAGGATAGTAGGGTCAAGGTTACAATCATATATTATTATCAAGGGGCCAAATGACCCGAAACTGCTTGGATTTCTTAGGCTCTTATCTATTTTAGAAAAAGAGTATGAGGATTGCATCAGCTGTTCATGTCTTGCACTACAATAAGTCACTCTGACCCAATTCATCTCTTGCAATGCTAACTGTGATTTCACAATGTCATTTAGTCAGGTACTACCATCAGTGAAACATGCTTCAGGGTCTAAGTACTCTTCAGGTTGCTCTACTGGTGGCCCCTCTTCTCCTTCTGGCTTTATATCTATTGTGCTTCCTTCTGATGAGCTGGTGTCATCCAGTTTCTGCAAATTCACAAGACAAACAAATGATTGGTAACTCCACAATGAAATAAGTGATCCTGAAGGAATAGATGTCATCACAACAAGAGCAGAAAGATATACAGTAGGTCATGCATTGCTATCTTGTCCTGGCCATCAGTTTTTAAGCACTTTTTAAAAAAAAGTATTTTTGGAAAAAGACACATTCTGTTGAGATTTGCACTTATCTGGACAATTGGCAAGAATACTAATTTAAAGGGACATAACCTTTATACTGTATATGAGGTCAGTGCTGATTGGTAAAGGTTTTGCCATGAAGACTTTTCCAGCGAATGATGACTGGCAGTTAACTGTCACACTTTCGTAAACATTTTAAAACAAGAAGGATGTCTCTGATTGCTCAAGGCCAAAGCATCGCCAGGAGAAATTAAAGAAAGAACAGCTGTCTCTTTTTATTTAAAGTTGTGATACTTGAAGCAAAAATATATACAAAGAAGGATGTCTTATAGATCATGGTGTTAAATTTACATAACAGTTATTCCATGCTGCAGAAAATCAAAGGGAAACTCTGGAAAAGATGGAGTCAAGACAGAGAGTTCTGGTTGTCATAGGCTCAGTCCTTGAGATATTTTGCACTGACAACCCCAATACTGGGCACAATTGCCAAACTTCTAGACACTGAAAGCTAAGGCCTCAAAGTTCAAAATATACCAAGGTGTCTGGATACATAGTGTACTTTCACTGTGCATATTTTGTCTTTGACACAAGCTTTGTTTCAGTGAAACTGGAATAATAAACGCATCCAGACACTTTGGAAGTCTGTACAGCTTCAGTTGGAATGGCAAGTCGATCTTTTGTGACAAACTATTTCACAGAACTGAACAGACCAGGGGTCCTGTCCGGCCCATCTCTGTTGTATACCCATAACTTACTTTATCGCTAGTTTTAAGGAGGCTATTAGCCACTTATGCATTTGTTACTAAGTTTGCACAGTGTAATTTTAACTCCCTTGACAGCATGCTAAGGAAACATGAAAAAGGAAGGAGACATTAAAGATACGTTGTTCATATATTCATCTACTGAGGTTGGTGAAAGAGTGCTATCACAATAGTGCATGATCATTATTGATGGGGATTCTGAATAGCATGCAGTGTATAGAAGGTGCTATTCTATTCCCTTGTCAGTGCTTACATTGTTGAGGGTATACCTCCCACCCCTACTCTCTTGTCTAAAGTAACACAGCCTGTAACATTTCATTTATGGTGTTGTATTTTATTCTACATACTGGTTTGGTACTGCCAGGGTTAAAAGTCTTAATGCAATAATGCCACTTTGTTAATGGACAACACAGAGATAAAGGCTTAACCCTGGACAGGTGAGCAGCAGAGTGAGTTGAAAACAGACTCATTACTCATGAAATAGAGCCTGGGTTATTTGAACACCGGGCATCATTTAAATCCAGCTGGAAAACACGTAGGAAGCTGGTGGAAAATTGGACGTCCTTGAGCATCTTCGGAAGGAGGGCAACGGGTCCTAACATTTGGCATTAGGCAGATAGTATAAAAATAGGAAGTCTTGCTAAAACTGTACAAGGTAATAAAGAGACCAAAAATTAACAATTATAAGTCCTTATTGAAGGAAAGATATACTAATATTGGAGACAGTCCAGAGAAGGCTCACTAGGCTGATTCCAGGTATGGAGGGACTGTCTTATGAGGACAGGTTGAGTAGGTTGCCTCTGGACTAGTTGGAATATAGAAGAATGGGAGGCAAATTTATCGAAATATACAAATTTGTTAGAGGACTTGACAGGGTAGATGCTGAAAGATCATTTCCTCTTGTAGGAGAGTCTACGGCCAGAGGGCATAATCTCAGACTAAAGTGTCGCAGATTGAAAACAGAGATGAGAATGATTTCTTTTCTCTCAGGGGGTCATGAATCTGTGGAATTCTTTACAGCAGAGGACATCACTTGACCTGATGAAGGAACAGAGCTCTGAAAGCTTGTGATTTCAAATAAACCCGTTGGACTATAACCTTGTGTTGTGACTTCTGACTTAGTCCTCCCCAGACCAACATCGGTACGTCCACATCATCTATGACAACTTATTTCCCTGCCGTGCTCAATTATTCAGGATGCACCAAATATATAATCAATGAGCTCATATAATAACAATGGTGAGTGTGGAATGGAGACCAAAAAAGCCCATTCAGAAATGTTTCTTGAGAAGAGCCTACTATTCCTGCAATCCAATGAAAGTGTCAATCAGAAAGACCATTAATTATCAACAGAGGTTCAAACACTTTAGATCCCTTGACCTTGTCCAAATAAACAAGACATTGACAAAAGAGATCATAGAATGAACAACATTTTATAACTGCATAGAGTTGTCAATCATACATAGTCAAGATCAACTTTAATTGCTAAAACAAAGCCCTTGCTCAACTCATGCTTATATTAGTCTGGGTTCTCTGCCAAACATGCACCATGAGGACACCCCCTTATATCTGGCTAGCTCAAGTAGGCTCTAGATGTTTCCCCATGGTGCAGACAAAGGCTCAACTAATCTCAACTTCCTCTCCTATGTCATGCCCCTAGCTAGGCACGTACTACCCTTATGTATCTTTTGTGGCACTGGCTGACATGTGCCACAGTGGTTATCCTGAAACTACAATCTATAAATTCCAGGTTCTCAACTTACTTATTAAGTTCTGGAATCTTTTCAGGACTAGAATCTTATTCATCCTCAATATGATTGGTCTCAACAGTGAGCATTCCCAGAATGTTTTGGAGCATGGTCACTGGGGCAAATAAAAACTTCAACCTTCAAAAACCAAATGTAAAAAGGGTTATAAAAGGATCTTTACAGCATTCATCTGAAATTAACTTCTCCGCTCTATCAGCAGTGAAATTGGCAGGTTTCTAATGGTTAAAACTTATGCTACAAATCAGACAAAGGAATTTGGACTATCCTGTCAAATGTTTAAATGCTCAATGTAGACTTTTCAAACAGAAAGTGCTTGGGATGGGAAATTGATTGGTCAGCCTGAAAGCATTTTGTCACTCTGAAGTTCAGCCTCTGGCATATTCAGCTGAATTACTGAATGTTGACTGGTGGTATGACAGCAACAGAAAAAGCAATGACCACAGACAAGAATTACAAATATGTCTTCCTACCTCCTTGCTCCCACCAACTTCAGATTCGCTGCTGAAGTCTTCAGTATTTAGGTTTTCAAAGTCCGACTCCCCAACTGCAATTGGAACTCTGACAGTAAGATTAGGATTGTGGATAAAGGAATTGTGGTCATCATCAATTATGTATTTTTCCACACTGCTCCCTATGCCACTGGTGGTGCCATTGCCATTCTTTTGGTAGTCCATTTCTCGGTTGATATCGGCACCAGTATGGTTTCCGATGTAATTCACCTTTTTGTCTATGAGCTCGTCCAGTGGTTTGGCCTCATCTGCATCTTTGCTCTTGAAATGTTTCTGAACAAATGCACGCCCATAGGCCTTCACAAAGGCGATTCCCTTCTTGATCCTAATCACAGACAACTGAAGGTTGTTGATCTCACCGTCATCGTCAGTCGCTGCAAGATTATCAGCACTGAACGAGCTCAGCAACAAGGCCAGGAACAGGTTCAGCACCTATGGTGAAACATACGTGAATATAACAGAAACAAGGCAGCAGAAGGAAAGCTTCTCCTTCATTTTGAAGTGAGAAGGCTCTGCTAATTTATTTAGGAAAAATTCTGGTCATTTGAGACACATCTTTGTTTTAGTATTCTCAGACTGCATTTAAAATTACACACAACTGACCTGAACTTAACCACTGGAAGTAAACATTTGTTAAAGTGGTATTCAAGGAAATACTAATATTCAGAGACTCTGATTTCAGGGCACACAAGACCTGTTTTCTTTTTATATTCGTATATGGGATGTGGGCATTGTTTATTGCCCATCCCTCGTTTTCCCTTGAGAAGACTGTAGTGAGCTGCCTTCTTGAACTGCTGCAGTCCGTGTGCTGTAGGTAGACCCACAATACCCTTAGGAAGAGATTTCCAGGATTTTGACCCAGTGACAGTGAAGAAGCGGAGATATATTTCCAAGTCAGGACGGTGAGTGGCTTGGAGGGAAACTTGCAGGTGGTGGTGTTCCCATATATCTTCTGCCCTTTTCCTTCTAGGCGGAAGTGGTTGTGGGTTTGAAAGGTGCTGTCTGAGGACCTTTGGTGAATTTCTGCAGTGCGTCTTGTAGATAGTACATACTGCTGCTACTGAGCGTCAGTAGGGGAGGGAGTGGTTGATGAAAGTGGTGAATAGGGTGCCAATCAAGTGGGCACTTCGATGATATTGAGGACCAGCAAAGTAATTTTTTTGTTTCTCAAAATCTGATAATCCTGAAGACAATTTCAGTCTTAATCTGAACACATGTTGTGAATTCAGACCTGGAAATGGTTGGACACTGACTTTTGGTTGTACAATGGGTTGCTAACTGCTACCTGGGATTCACAATTTCCTGATACATGCTCCTGCCATATGCCAGTCTTGTCAAAGTGGAGAGTAACTCCTACAGTCACAATGTTCATCCTGGAGTTCAGTTACTAGTGGTGTACCGCAAGGATCTGTTTTGGGGCCACTGCTGTTTCTCATTTTTATAAATGACCTGGATGAGGTTGTAGAAGGATGGGTTAGTGAATTTGCCGATGACAAAGTCGGTGGAGTTGTGGATAGTGCGGAAGGATGTTGCAGGTTACAGAGGGACATAGATAAGCTGCAGAGCTGGGCTGAGAGGTGGCAAATGGAGTTTAATGCGGAAAAGTGTGAGGTGATTCACTCTGGAAGGAGTAACAGGAATACAGAGTACAGGGCTAATGGTAAGATTCTTGGTAGTGTGGACGAGCAGAGAGATCTCGGTGTCCAAGTGCATAGATGCTTGAAAGTTGCCACCCAGGTTCATAGGGTGGTTAAGAAGGCGTACGGTGTGTTAGGTTTTATTGGTAGAGGGATTGAGTTTCGGAGCCGTGAGGTCATGTTGTAGCTGTACAAAACTCTGGTGCGGCCGCACTTGGAGTATTGCGTACAGTTCTGGTTGCCGCATTATAGGAAAGATGTGGAAACATTGGAAAGGGTGCAGAGGAGATTTACCAGGATGTTGCCTGGTATGGAGGGAAGGTCTTATGAGGAAAGGCTGAGGGACTTGAGGCTGTTTTCGTTAGAGAGAAGAAGGTTAAGAGGTGACTTAATAGAGACATACAAGATGATCAGAGGATTAGATAGGGTGGACAGTGAGAGTCTTTTTCCTTGGATGGTGATGGCTAGCATGAGGGGACATAGCTTTAAATTGACGGGTGATAGATATAGGACAGATGTCAAAGGTAGGTTCTTTACACAGAGAGTAGTAAAGGCGTGGAATGCCCTCCCTGCAACAGTGGTAGACTCGCCAACTTTAAGGGCATTTAAATGGTCGTTGGATAAACACATGGATGATAAGGGAATAGTGTAGGCTAGATGGGCTTCAGATTGGTTTCACAGGTCGGCACAACATCGAGGGCCGAAGGGCCTGTACTGCGCTGTCTATGTTCTATGTTCTATGTTCTAAAGGACCACCACATTCAGGAAGTCCCAAATACTGTCGAGAAGGGTAGCTCCACCAATCAGCCAGAAATTTCAGACCAAGTATTAGACATTCACATAACCAGTCAAAGTGAAACACAGTACCTTGCGATAAAACAAACACCTGAGACTGTTCTGGGGTGTATCTGTATACCTCGACATACTCTTAGAAATTCATGCCTACACAACTTTAAAATAAATAATTTCATGCTTCTGTTAAACTGATTAATTCCATATTAGAATTACATAGGCAGGAATTATATGCAATAAATGATGGCTGTGTTACAAATTGGGACACAAGAAATGAAACCTTTTCTTTATAGCTGGCTACTAAAAATTACAATTATTTTTCAATTCTAGGCTTTTTCTTCTAGTTCAGCTGCAAAACACCACATATGCTTTATGCAGTTTTGAGTATTTGTGACAGCGTTACATAGTCTGCAATTGCAAGCAATTCCTTGGAATAAAATTACTCTTATGGTTCTAATGTACCACATACCATTTGTGTTTGGTATGTATTCATGGTAAAATTCACTACTTACCACAAGATTGCCAATGACCATGACCATCATGAACACAATGAGACACATGGTCTGGCCTGCTACTTCCATACAGTCCCACATTGTCTCAATCCATTCACCGCACAGCACACGGAACACAATCAGGAAAGAGTGGAAGAAGTCATTCATGTGCCAACGGGGCAGAATACAATTGGCATGGATCTTACAGACACAGTCCTTGTAGCTTTTCCCAAAGAGCTGCATGCCCACCACAGCAAAGATGAAGACGATGATCGCCAACACCAGTGTCAAGTTTCCTAAGGCACCGACAGAGTTGCCGATAATTTTTATCAACATGTTGAGTGTTGGCCAGGACTTTGCCAGTTTGAAAACTCTCAACTGTAAAACGGAAAGAAAGTTTGATCAACACAACAGACAGTAATTTCAATCGCGAATCATCAGAGGACACATAATCATAAGGATTCACACCCTCCTTTGTGAGATTTAACATTTTTTGCAAAAACAGCTTGGATTTGAAACTAAGACAACAAGGTGTGGAGCTGGATGAACACAGCAGGCCAAGCAGCATCATAGGAGCAGGAAAGCTTGACGTTTCGGGCCTAGACCCTTCATCAGAAATGGGGGAGGGGAAGAGGGTTCTGAAATAAATAGGGAGAGAGGGGGAGGCGGATAGAAGATGGATAGAGGAGAGGATAGGTGGAGAGAAGACAGACAAGTCAAAGAGGTGGGGATGGAGCCAGTAAAGGTGAGTGTAGGTGGGGAGGTAGGGAGGAGATAGGTCAGTCCAGGGAGGACGGACAGGTCAAGGGGACGGGATGAGGTTAGTAGATAGGAGATGGAGGTGCGGCTTGAGGTGGGAGGAGGGGATAGGTGAGAGGAAGAACAGGTTAGGGAGGCGGGGATGAGCTGGGCTGGTTTTGGGATGCGGTTGGGGGAGGGGAGATTTTGAAGGTTGTGAAATCCACATTGATACCATTGGGCTGCAGGGTTCCCAGGCTGAATATGATTTGCTGTTCCTGCAGCCTTCGAGTGGCATCACTGTGGCATTGCAGGAGGCCCAGGATGGACATGTCGTCTGAGGAATGGGAGGGGGAGTTGAAATGGTTCGCGACTGGGAGGTGCAGTTGTTTGTTGCAAACTGAGCGCAGGTGTTCTGCAAAGCCGTCCCCAAGCCTCCGCTTGGTTTCCCCGATGTAGAGGAGGCCACAACGGGTACAGCAGATGCAGTGTACCACATTGGAAGATGCGCAGGTGAACATCTGCTTGATGTTGGAAGTCTTCTTGGGGCCTGGGATTGGGGTGAGGGAGGAGGTGTGGGGGCAGGTGTAGCACTTCCTGCGGTTGCAGGGAAAAGTGACGGGTGTGGTGGGGCTGGAGGGGAGTGTGGAGCGGACAAGGGAGTCACGGAGAGAGTGGTCCCTCCGGAAAGCAGACAAGGGTGGGGAGGGAAAAATGTCTTTGGTGGTGGGGTCGGATTGCAGATGGCGGAAGTGTCGGAGGATGATGCGTTGGATCCGGAGATTGGTGGGGTGGTGGTGAGGACGAGGGGGATTCTTTTTTGGTTGTTATTGTGGGGACGGGGTGTGAGGGATGAGTTGCGGGAAATGCGGGAGACACGGTCGAGGGCATTCTCGACCACTGTGGTGGGGGAAGTTGCGGTCCTTGAAGAATGAGGACATCTGAGATGTACAGGTGTGGAATGCCTCATCCTGGGAGCTGATGTGGCAGAGGCGAAGGAATTGGGAATAGGGGATGGCATTTTTGCAGGAAGGTGGGTGGGAGGAGATGTATTCTAGGTAGCTGTGGGAGTCAGTGGGCTTGAAATGGATATCGGTTTCTAGGTGGTTACCCGAGATGGAGACAGAGAGGTCCAGGAAGGAGAGAGAGGTGTTAGAGATGGTCCAGGTGAACTTCAGGTTGGGGTGGAAGGTGTTGGTGAAGTGGATGAACTGTTCGAGCTCTATCTCTTGGATTTTCAACTTGTGGCACATGGGTGTTGGTCTATATTTGTGAAGGGGTTTAAACTTAACTAGGGCAGTCTTTCTGGAAACATCACTTGAAACAGAATATGCCTCCTGGAGTGCTCATGGACATTTGTTTATGTTGTACAACTGGAGAGAGAAGCATTAAGTTAGTAGCTGATCAGAATCTGAGGTGAACAGGTTTTTAAAAAATCTTGTTCAAAAGGTTTTGGGCAGTTTGAAGGAAACCTGACTGAAGTCACTTACAAGTATAATCTCTCTTATAAAAAGGAGGCTGTTCATAGCAGTTAAGGAAATAGGTTAGCTCAGTGAAATAGTGTAAGTTGTGAAACTTCCAAACCTGAAGTGTTTGGTTAGAACTGCGCAGATTATTCAAAGACTGAGAAAGTCTAAGATTAGTTGTGTGAGGATTGAAGGAAAAGGCTTCACAGTATATGGGAACAGAACTCAGAAGAAGTTAAGTCAAACCTACAGATTTTATAAGGAAGGAATTTCTTTGGTTTTTGAGTAACAAAAGTGATGGTGTTAATGATAGATGGGATGTTGTTTTGTTGTATGTTTGAAATCTTTCAGGCTATTATATTTAGTTGGGTTGGTCTGTATAATTTTATTTTAATTTACTTTGTGTCATAAACTTCTGCTTTATTGTTAAAACCAAATCTGAAGCCTTGTTTGCTTAAATTTCACCGAAAGACTGCCACACTAAATTAACGAAAAGGCAGAAGATAATCTATCAAGACAGATTTTATTTTGTAATCTGAGTTGTCCAGTAGTAACATCAACTGGGGTCATAATTCTTATATGCTTTCAGGAGGCTCCAAGGTGATTTTAACTATCAATGAGTTGCTTTTGTAGTCACTGTTAGTTTTACGCAAACACTGCAAATGAGATAAATTCCTCCTTCTGGTTGTGAGCCAGTTGCTAATACTTCTGATACCAGATTACATTAGATTGATTTTATGCTCAGACTGTGCATGTAACAATCACCCAATTGCAACACTTTGTAATAGAAATGACAAATTTATAATATGTAACTACGCTTCATTTAATGAAATTTGCTGGTGAAATCACCTTTTTAAATTAGGAGGCATTGCTACAGTTTTGGTCATAACAAGCCATTTGCTGTAGCTGGCACTCTATTTAAATGGACTCTGCAGACTGTGTGCTGTTTAAATAGACACTGTAGACTATGTGCTGTTTAAATAATCTGTAGAGACTGCGGGCTGCAGTGTACTGTTTAAATACAGTCGGTAGACGGCATGCTGCAGTGTGTCATTTAAATAGACTGTCTACTGCAGACATTGTTTGCTGTAAAATAGACAGGCTGTCACAAGTCCTATCACATGCCCATTGCATTTACAACTTTCTAGTTGACACAATGTGTCAAAAGACACAACACTCTGACGGAGAACCTGCAATGTTCTCAGGTATCATAGCTCAAAGGTTATTGTAGGCAACTGTAAACAGAATTATGACATATAACACAAAACTCGATATTTACCAATCTGAAGGACCTCAGCACAGACAGTCCTTCAACATTTGCCAGACCAAGCTCCATTAAACTGAGGGACACTATAAAGCCATCAAAAATGTTCCACCCTTCCTGAAAATAGTAGTAAGGGTCCATTGCTATTAGCTTCATAAACATTTCTGCTGCAAAGATTGCAGTGAAAACCTGAAACAGAAGGCAAAACAACATTTCTAGTCATCATTCACAAGTGATTTGATCAGATAACAATTGCCAACAATTACAGGCAGTCACAAGGAGAATAGAGGGATTGTGAGACCTCATCTGTGAATCACAGAAAGCTAGTATCCAAGTTCAGCGGATAATAGGGAAGTCAAAGGGAATAGAATTTAAAAGTATGGAGGTTTTGCTAAAACTTGATAAGGCACTAGCCAGACAACAGCTGGAATACTGTGAACAGTTTGGGCCCCTTATCTAATGAAAGATAGACTGACATTGGAAGCAGTCCAGAGACACTCAACACACTGATGGAGGACCTTGCAAGTCTAGGGCTAAGGTTAGGATTGATACCAAGTATGGAGGGACTGTCTGATGAGAAGGGGATGAGTAGCTTGGGCTTGCACTCATTGGAATTTAGAAGAATGAGAGATGACCTTATTGAAACATATAATATTCTTAGGGGACTTGACAGGGTTGATGTGGAGAGGTTGTTTCTCTTTGTGGGAGAGTCTAGGACCACAGGGTATAATCTCAGAATAAGGGGTCACGTATTTAAAAGAGAGATGAGGAGGAATTTCTTCTCTCAGAGGGGAGTGAATCTGTGGAATTCTTTACCACAGAGGGCTGGGCAATTAAGTATTTGAGGCTGAGACAGACAGGGTTTTAATTAGGAACGGAATCAAGGGTTATGGGGAAAATACAGGAAAGTGGAGTTGAGGATGATCAGATCAGCAATGATCTCGTTGAATGGCGGAGCAGACTCGATGGGCTGAATGGCCTTCTTCTGCTCCTATGTCTTATGGTCCAAGCGTTTTTCATTTCCCTGCTATAGATAAGTCACATGTGTGCTTGAAAATAATTTAGTAGTTCACTTTATATGTTGGCAGTCTGCTTTCCTTGATTTACCTAAAGTCATGCAGCCATGCATAAACAAAAAAACAGTCACAGTATAAACTTAAAACACCAAAAATTGTCAAATTCAAATATAGACACACAGTATGCATTACTCCAGATGTCCAATTGAGTGTCAATGCGTGTGTGCCTGTGCTAAATGAGTGGGCTATGGAACTGTAACTCGCTATTTCTGTCATGGCTCAGTATCTAACACCAGAAACAGCCATATCGTGCCAGCATTATATAAGAACATATTGTATTTATGACACTTCCCTGCATGAATCACTGTTGACAAACAATGGGAGGGCTCGAGAACAGGAAAAATACAGCTGTCTCCAAGCAGGATGCCTTTTGCATGTGACAAAATCCTCCAATCCTTTCAGGCACAAGGTAATGTTGTTTTTCAGTGTTACCTTCAACCTCAATATTTAGTCACACATCCACACATTTGTGCATCTTTCTCTCCCGATCACAACAGGAGTTGCAACAGTTTGCAACCATTTTTGTTTCCCATTTGTATGCACTTCCTGATTGTCACACATAGTTTTTGTAATATTTGGCTGTCATCAAAAAAAACCTGCACTTTAATAATGATGACACTCTCTTCCCCAAGAAACATGCTCACAGCCTGAAGGCTGAAATACAGTGTGACAAACGTCAAAAAATTCCTCTGTAGTCTAAAGTGATCATATTTGAAACTTGCAAACAGGTAACAAACACATGGTAACAAAAACAGACAAGCCAATTATCAGGAAACAGGGTAATGGTTGACTGGTTATTAAAGGAAAGGAAATGTTGAATTAAAGTTATGAATCAATACACGGTTCCTGCATAATAGGCACCAAAATGTACGGAGATTTAATCATTTCAGTCCTTTACTGAGTATCCAAAACAGATATGGAATAGGGCTGCATCTGCACCTTTCTGTCCCGAGTCTTATAGTTTTCAAAATGTATTTTTCCACGGAATGTGAGCATTGCTGGCAAGACCAGCATTTGTTGCCTGTCCTTAACTGCCCTTGAACTGAGTGACTTGCTTGGGCATCTCAAGAGGACAGGGTGAACCACATTGCTGTGGGTCTGGAGTCACATGTAGGCCAGACCAGGTAAGAATGGTAGTTTCCTTCCCTAAAGGACATTAGTGAACCAGGTGGATTTTTACTCAATTGATGATAGCTGTCATGGTCACTGTCATTAAGACTTGCTTTCAAAAACTTTAATTAAAATTCCACAGCTCGCTATTGTGCAAGGAGACAGGGGGAGATGGTGGAGAGAGAGCGAGAGGGGGAGGGGGAGGTGACAGAGAGAGAGGGAGGTGATGGAGAGAGAGAGTGAGTTGGTGGGGATGGTAGAAGAAAGAGAGATTGAGTACAGTATAGTACAGAGACAGAGTAGAAAGAGATAGAGAAGAGACAGTGAGATGAAGGGGTGAGCGACAGACAGAGCACTAGAGGAGGGAGGCAGAGGTAGCTAGAGGAGAGAAAGCGTGAGCTAGGAGAGTGCGAGCGAGCTAGGAGGAGAGAGAGAGAGTTAGGAGGCGAGTTAGAGAGCAAGGAGGCGAGAGTGAGCAGAGACAGAGATAACAGATACAATCCAGAGACTGAAACAATTGCTAAAGACAAAACATGGGAAGCTCAATATTTTATCTTAAGCCCAAATTAAAGCTCACTTGAAAAGTTGAGAGAACACATTTTTGCCAAAGCTTGCTAGTCAAGCGCTGACTATAACCACTGAGAATTCAGGTATACGAGATTGTTTCTACAGGAAAACTAAAGCACCTCTCAACCAATGATTATAGTTATCAGAAAAACTCAGAAAGCCTGCGGCTCTTTCCTTCGGAATAGGAAGTGGAGACCTGATTAAGATCTTTAAGACTATGCAGACATTTTATCAAGTCGATGTAGACATAAAGGCTGTTTCCACATGTGGGCGACTCTAGAAGTAGGGACCCATAATGAGATAGAAACAAAGAATGCAGGAGAAATGGCTTTACTCAGAGTGTGGAACATGCTACCGGGGAAGTGGGTGAGGTGAATAGTGTAGCTACACTTGAGGGGATTCGAGATAAGTTCCAAAGAGGTGAGAGGAGACTTGTATGGACCATAAACAGCAGAACAGACTGCTGGGTCTGATAATCTGTCTTAACATTTTCCATTGCTGCTCTGAAAACAGAAATTAAAACATGTGCCTTACCAGGTTTCCCACAGCCAAAACATCTTCAAAGGACGGCGTCATTGGGTAGTGTTCCATTGCCATGAAGAGGGTATTGAGTGCAATACAAATGGTAATGGCAAGGTCCACGAATGGATCAAACACAAACAGATGCATGTACTCTTTCAGCTTCAACCAGAGGGGACAGCATTCCCAGATGAGAAACATATTTGCAAATTTATACCAGCAGGGTGGGCACTTCCTCTGAGACTCTTCGAGCTCTGAAATCACAAAGTCAAAGAGTTTGAAATAAGTTAGCCACAATTACGAACAACGAAGTTGTGTGCAGCATAGTTCAGTGCTTCCTGAATTCTGCCAATCCCTTTCTGAAGGTGGTGGGTGTTACAGTTGCTGTGGCAATGTGCACTTTTAACTGCATGTTGTTATTTGCAGCTGTGGGCTCTACTCTCTCCCCATCACATAACTGACTAGGAATCTCTCCAGCACTTATCACCTGCCATTAGTGCGTGGGAAGGATCTTCCAAAGGGATGGGGGTGAAACTGGACTCAGAGCAAGGGCACAAAACAAATGGGGACACATTTTGTTTTGCCTGTTATATCACACTTAATCTTGGGTTCTACAGCAGTCAATGGGACTACGCTCAGTGGAGTGTTTGATAGGCATTCAGTGTGATTCAACCTGTCTTACTTTGCGGTCATGTCCAATTTTACCCCTTGATGTGGGCTGGTTTGAAAGGCACAAGTACCTCCCCAAGGTGGCAACTCTTCATATACCCACCACAGAGGGCCTTGTCGGTAAGCTCAGTGCCTTGGATGTCCATCCACGTGCATTTTCAGCAGGGATTTCCAGACTATTCAGCTCAGGTAAACTCCAGTCACACTGTTTAACCCCAGGCCACTGTAGCACCAGAGCTTTTACACTCACAAATGAACTCAGAAGGGAGTGAGGAGCCTGGACTGGACAACATGGCAATGCACTACACAAATGCCTTGAGAACAGACTGGGCGATATAATGACTGACATTTTTCCATCATTCTTTCATGAGATGTGGATGTTGCTGGCAAGGCCAGAATTCATTGCCCATCCCCTTGAATTGAGTGGCCTATAAGATTTCAGGGGGCAGTTAAGAGTCAACCACATTGCTGAGAATCTGGCGTCACATGTAGGCCAGACCAGGTGAGGATGACAGATTTCCTTTCCTAAAGTGAACCTGATAGGTTTTTATAACAATTGATGGAAACATTAACTTGGATTTCTAGTATTACTAACCTAGTGACATTACCACTGTGCTAACGCCTCTGTTGCTTCATGGGGAACCAAAGCCATGACCACTGGATATCTCAAAGTGCTTTACAGTCAATCAAGCACAATTGAAGTGTAGCCACTGTTGTGATATGTACACAGTAAATGTCCACAAACAGCAATAAAGACCAGATAATTTTAAAAACTAAAAGAACTAAAAACTGAAAAAAACTAAAAGGTGGTGTAAATCTGAAACAAAAACATAAAATTGCTGGAAAAGCTCAACTGGTCTGGCAGCATAGAATCGTAGAATGTGTGGAAACAAGCCCTTTAGCCCAACAAGTCCACACCGACCCTCAGAGCATCCCACCCACACTCATCCCCCTATAACCCACTTAATCTACACATCCCCGGGCACGACAGGTAACGCAGCATGGCCAATCCACCTAGCCTGCACAGCATCGCACACACACACGCACACACACACACACGCGCTCAGTGGTTAGCACTGCTGCCAGGGACCTGGGGTCGATGCCACTCTCAGTCGACTGTCTGTGTGGAGTTTGCACATTCTCCCGTATCTGCGTGGGTTTCCTCCCGGTGCTCTGGTTTCCTCCCACAGTCCAAAGATGTGCAGGTTAGGGTGGGTTGGCCATGCTAAATTGCCTGTAGTGTCCAGCGATGTATAGATTAGGTGGGTTATAGGGAAACCCACACAGACACGGGGAGAATGTGCAAACTCAACACAGACAGTTGCCTGAGGGTGGAATTGAACCCAGGTCCCTGGCGCTGTGAGGCAGCAGTGCTAACCACTGAGCCACCGCATCTGTGAAGAGAAATCAGAGTTAACATTGTGGGTCCGGTGACCCTTCCTCAGAACCAAATAATTTTGTTTTTTTCCCCTTAAGTTAATCAACAGTTACATTTTGGCCAGGATACTGGGGATAATTGCCCCCTGCTCTGCTCTGGATAATGCCTTGGCAGCTTTCACACCCCTGAGAGAACAGCCAGGTCCTTAGTTTAACGTCTCATCCAAAGATGGTGGAACTTACCCTGTATTGCTTGGGAGCATTTGCCTGGAGTTTTACACTCATGCTCTGGAATGGGACTTGAACCCAGAGCTTTGAGAGAGATTAACACGCCACCAATTGAGTCACAGCTGACACACATGAGATACGGTTATTTGCATAAAGTCTATAAGCGTGATGATAAGAATGACATAAGCAACAGTGCCAACTGATGCAGAGTACTTTGACAGTACTGTATTTGCCCAGACACACACAGGTCAACACTCTCATCGGCCCACCACTATAGTTCTCCAGATTTAGAGTGTTTCTTAACAGAGATAATGTTATCTCTGTTATCCGTCATAAACGGATGGTGATGGCTAGCACGAGGGGACATAGCTTTAAATTGAGGGGTGATAGATATAGGACAGATGTCAGAGGTAGGTTCTTTGCTCAGAGAGTAGTAAAGGCATGGAATGCCCTGCCTGCAGCAGTTGTAGACTCGCCAACTTTAAGGGCATTTAAATGGTCGTTGGATAAACATATGGATGATAATGGAATAGTGTAGGTTAGATGGGCTTCAGATTGGTTTCACAGGTCGGCGCAACATCGAGGGCCGAAGGGCCTGTACTGCGCTGTAATGTTCTATGTTCTATGTGCACTCTATGTTGGTGAAACAGAAACACCGCAGAGTGACGAGCAATTATTCATCAGCAGCTTTAATCAAAGACATCAACATGGTGATGGGCTTGCCAAGCTTATCACAACTGAATTAGGTCCCAAAATTCCTTGGGTCACAATTCCTAGTTTAGGGTGTCTCCCTCTGTTTCTGGCCTTAGCCGCTCCTGACATCTGACCCTCAAAGCATTGCAGGAAACTTCCAAAGATGGTGCTGAAGGGCCTGTTTCCACACTGATGGCCTCTGTCATTTCACTGCAGGACGCTTGAGGATTCCACCAGTTATGGTGAGGGACCATGAGCAGATTCTCCTGATGAATTTCCACTTGTCTCGCCTGTACAACTCAGTTTCTGAATTCAAAAGGATGGCAGTGAATGGATTTCCAGTGATTTTGCCCCTTGAACGGTAAAAAAGCCAATGAAAACCTTTCACCACGAAGGCATTCCACTGAATGCTAACATTCTACTATTTTGTTCAGTTTAACATCAGTTTATTTTGCCTGGTTTTGGAGAAACGGTCGTTGGGGAGGTGTAGACAAAGATCTGATCCCAAAACTTACCTGCAGCAGCTCCTGGACAGCAATCAAGAGTGGGAACGTTGGGAGGAGGCTTGCCCCTCCATAGCATGCTGCATAGCCCTGTATAGTGCTCACTACACACTTAAGGAGACCAGAGAACCAATTAATTTAAAGCTTTAAGTATTGTTGGAATCAAAAAATATTACTTGAGCAGCTCATCTGAAACAGAAGGTCACCCATCTTGAAATTGAAAAGGATAACGTTCTACACACCTTCTAGAGTGTTTGTCAGAACACTTAAAACACTGTTCGCTCTGTCCTTCCTTCCGAAAGATGCATTCAACTGGTCCATTGACACCAGGAGGGAGCCCGAATGTTTCTTCTTGCTCTCGATTTCAGTAGTAGGCTGTAAATGGTTACATTGCGATTAGTATAGTTCCAATCCTACTTTCTTAAGAAACATGGCAGTGCGCGGCTTGCATGCTTCATCCATAGATAAGCAGGTGAGGAAAGGGGAAGGGAGAGGGGATACAAGTGACAGTTCAATACAGCAATCAAAACCCATCAAGGATAGCATCCTCCACTGCAACTAGTTTAGCTAAGTGCCTCACCAAGGTGATGTCCAGTTTCCACTCTGTACAATCAAATTAAATAACCTGTACATTATATTGTACTTTGTCACATGTAATGCTGTTCAGAATAGTTCAGAGATTTACATTTGGCCAGTACACACTAACTTTGAAAAATGTAAAGGAAGATAGGTATTTTTTAAGAAATGCAGCAAGTGCAGTTATTCCATCAGTATCTTTTCTGAGCTGAACATATTAGTTATGTAAACAATATTGTGACTTCACAGTCAGATCATTATATAATCTTTAACCCTCTTTACTTAAAGCTCCCGTCCCTCCCCCAAACAGTCCTGAATCTCAAATCTCACATTTACAATACCTTGAGGACTGATTTTCTCAACAGTCTTCCTGGCCTTCACTTTTCATAAGGTCCAGAAATTCAGGATCCCTCAATTCCGGGTCCAACCCTCAAGATGTCCAGTACATCCATCATTACCATGGCTCCTTTGACCCTTGGAGATGGGCTTCAATATACTTGTCTTCATCCTTAAACTCCTCTATGGCTTTATTCCAAATTTTGACAAAAACATCCTTGAAACGTTCCCCTTATCTGCTCTTCACTATCTGTCCTAGCACTTAAAAGTCAGATTTTGAGTCACTGTCCTCAAGTTCATCAGGACATTTCTCATTACCTCCTTCACCATCTTCAAAAGTCTCAGAAAGATTTATCTGATCAGCTAAGCTCCCCACCACTGCCAACATTTCTCCCCTTGTTTGGGTGCTTGCTTCACTGCCTTGTTAAGTGCTGAGAGTTCACTTCTTTTACGCAAGGAATGTTGCACTAATCTAAGTTGTAATTGAACAGCTCACAAAGACACAGCAATTCTGACAGAACATATAACCTTTCTCTAGCAATTCCGCAATCCCATTAGCAAGCAGCATTCATTGAGAATGCTGGTCAGAAAGGATGCTACAAAAGTGACCACTTTAACATCAAGTAATTGTACTGTACTTTCGTCGAGCATGGAATTGCTGAGCTTATTCCTACCCATTTTAAAAATCTGTTCCCAATTCCTGGCCTTCATCCAGCAAACCACTTCTTCTCATCAAGTTCAATCATTCCCAAAGTTATGGCAGCACACAATCAAACTCTGCCAGTCATGACGTATGGGACCAATTTTAATGCTGTGAATGTTATTAGAAGCAAGTTAAAATCTCACTCACTATATGAGCAGAACAGTGCACCTTAACAACGCTACAATCCCCCAGAATCCATCTCCAAGGGAGTGCTCAAAATCTTCAGTAGCAAAGACCCCTCTTTGTATATTATATCTTGCACTCTGTACTGAATAGCATGCCTTCCACTGGATTTAACACACTCTGCCACACCAATGCATTACAGATAGATTACACACTAAAGCAATTTACCAGACTGACTTTTACTGCAGCCCCCTCCCCTGCAAGTTTTAACAAGGGTGGCCATGTCATTAGAGCACCTCCGAGTTACCATCCATCGAAAATTGGACATATACTGCTATTCCTTTATTATCTGAAGATTCCGGAAGTTCTCTATCAAACAACACTGTGGCTGCATTCACTCAAGAACTGTAGAAGCTCAAGATGAGGTTCACTATCATTATAAGATGACTCATCAGTCCTTTGTCACAGTTACTCAGAACAAATTTATGAACAAAACACACAAATGCAATCTGCTGTAAGAATGAGGGCAAAGTATTAACATTTTGGTTCTTCATTTGGAGACAAATTTTGAATGATCCTCTCAGATCCTTAATCTAAGGGCAGTGCATTGTGGCATCATTCAGTTTCCCATTTTTTTTCAACTGTTTGAATTCATGAGGAAATAGAAGACAAAAGACATTTTAGCTGATTGAAAGCATAAAGCAGAAAACATTTAAAACATACAGCATGTACGTCAGTATCTGAACAGAGAAAGAGCAAATTAATGCTTCAAGTGTATGTGCTAAATGTAGCCAAACTTCTCCAATCCTGGCCCCTGGTTGCAATTGCTTACATCACTTGGCCAGTCGTGGAAAATGGGGTGTGCAGGGGGCACTGGGGTCTGTTCTACTGCAGTCTCATCCACTTTACACATGCAGTTTTCAGGATCTAAGGGCATATAGTGAACGCTTCATTTAAATACATTTTTTCATGGGATGTGTGTATCACTGGCAGGGCCAGCATTTATTGCTCATCCTGCATTGCACCGTGAACTGAATGGCTTGCTTGGCCATGGTTAAAAGTCAATCCTGTCGTCCTGGAGTCACATGTAGGCCGACCAGTAAGGACAGCAGATTTCCTTCCCTAAAGGACATTGGTGAACCTGATGGGTTTTAAATGACAATTGATGGTAGTTTCACAGTGAGATTTCCATGAAGCCACCAGTCTAACTTGTGCTATTATAAGATTTCAAGCAGTACAGAACAGCAACTAAGGAAAGCTGATACTTGGAACTTAATGGTGAATGGCTATTTTTTAAGTCAGAGATTGGATTAGGTTTTGGTCAAATCATTTCTGTTCTATATTGTGATCACTCTTCGCTTCATGTCCAAGTTTCCCTTGCGAACAGCTCTTCCTTCTCTAGAATGGAGACAGTTGCTGCAAAAGGTTTCTCTAATTGCAATTCTCCTCTGTATAATTTATTTGCTGGAGCAGAAAACAGAGCAGCAGGTGAGTGGAGAGAAGAGCCACACCAGTCAGCATCCTCATTCAGACACCCAGTCCAATCAACACCCAAGAGGTTGAGTCAGGAGATCTGCATCAGACAATGCTGCAGAGGGGAATCTGGGAACTGCCACCTTTTTCTGTTCTACAGTTTCAGAGACTTCAACAGTACAGTGCGCCAAAAGATCTTCAGTTGAGGACTGGCATCTCCTCATCCATCACTTATGAATATCCTTCTCTACTTTCAACACCCTCTACACTGTCTTCCTTGAAAGTTGTGCAGCACTCTGGAGTAGGAATGTGTCCTGTGCAGTAGTGATAAACCAATAGCATCATACTGTCTGCCTGAAATATACTTCACAATGGAACTAACATGGAGCTGAGCATATAACAGGAGATTGGTTCAATGCCACTCACTCTACTCCTAGCCTGCATTAATTCTCTGGTCTCCATTTCATACCATTAACTCTTGAAGTGACACCATTTCCGCTGGTGACTGCAAACCTGAAGTTCATGATGGCATGAGTGAATTCCTGCTGGGTAAGCTTTTGAAGATGTTGCTATCAGATAGGTTTTCCGATTCTGTGGAGGGAAATTAATGGGGAAATGTGATATGTTTCCTACAAGCTGGCATTTTTTTCTTGTTCCATTCATGTAAGGGTCTCCTCTAAGCACAGACAGTCTGAAAAGTGATTTTTTGTGTTGGCTGTGAACAATGGTACTTGTGGTGCACTTTTCACTTGAGGATGCACATCTCCACCTCAGAAGAGTGGGACTCCAGTATAACGGCTGCCTCCTCTTCGTACTGAGTTAGTGGATAAATGATTGCTGTTCTTCCTTATGCAATGGAGTCTTCCTGCAAATTATGCCTAATTTGCTTTCCTGCATGCAAACAGAAACCCTGATTACTTTCAGGTAGAGACTTGCTTGTTTAAAAATTACCAGAACATATATAAGATTTTCCTTATAGAATCTTGAAACTGAAAATGATCCTGCAAAGGCACATACCCAATGCAAGATTCTCCAGTGCAGCAACATAACTGTGAACACATCTGTACAGTCCACAGGGTTATAACCTTACCTTTTCACTGAACATTTAAATGCAAAATAAAGATGATGAACGGCAGCTTACCTTTGCTGACCTTGTGCAGTCATGAAACTTGAGACTGGTGTTGGTGTCTTGAGGATAAGGGAGTTGCCACTCACTGACTATGCCACTTCCTTCCAAATGATTTTGGCTGGCTGCAGACTTCTTATCACCCGCTGTCATTTTTGCATTCATTTCATGTCCAACTTCAATCAGGAGAATAGTCAAGTCACTCTCAGAGACAGTTGCTGTTCTCACCTTCCTGCTTCTTGTGGGAGCCACCTTGTGGCACGTTGGCCTGAATTAAGGATCGTTCCATTTCACATTCTGCCGCTGCGCTCTCAGGAGTCAGTACAGACCAAACTAGCATAGTGCAGCTCATGAAAAAAAGAAGAAAGTGTTAGAAAAGCTCAGCGGGTCTGGCAGCATCTGTGGAGAGAGAAGCAGAGTTAATGTTTCGAGTCCAGTGATGCTTTGTCAGAACTGGATTTCATGAACTGCATTTCATGATGACTAGACGTCTCAAGTCACTTCAGAACCAATTTATGCACAGATAGGTCCTGCAGACAACACTGAGACTCAAAAGAGACAGATACTAACCAGTACATTCATAGCTTCCTGCTCCACTTTTGAATAGTGTCAAGAAATGTGTTCTGAAGAAGAGTCATATCAGACTTGAAGCATCAACTCTGATTCTTTCTCTATAGATTCTGCTGGACCTGCTAAGTCTCTCCAGCATTTTCTATTTTTACTTCAGATCTCCAACATCCGCAGTACTGTGCTTTTATAAGCAAAGAATTTTTCAATTCCACTTGAGAATTGTATCAGAAGACAGTAGCACACCCTCAGTACTGCTCTGAAGCATCAATCTATTGGGGCTCCAGCCTACAACAGCCCCGTGACTCGGTGCAGGTTAAAACAACAAACATCTGAATTTTGTGACCACTTCCATTCAGCTCAAAGCTTTAGGATATGGTTAAAGATGTCACTCTTAGTCTCTTCTTCATGTAATCTGCATGACTGCAATTCTAGGAATCAGAGTGAGGAGGGAGAGACAAAGTGCCCACTTAGCAAACAACATGCTTTATAAAGTTGTACAATTAATTGCCATTGTTGCCAAAAATTTTTTTAAAAGGCCAAGTCTGGAATCAAACTTGCTCTTCCCTCCTCCAAGTGGCATGAGTTTTCTAGCTTTCCTTTCCTGAAAGGACGAGGATGGAGTTGAACATTGAACATCTAGAAGGGAAGTAAAGTAATTAGAGGCCCAAAGAGAGAGTATAGGAAGAGGTTGATAGTACACATAAAAAGGAATCCAAGAATCTTCTATAAGCATATAAACATTAAAAGGAGGAGCAAGGTTGATTAGGGAGCAACAAAACTATTTAAGCATGGAGTCAGGAGGCATAGCTGAGGTACCAAATGAATACTTTGAATCTTTTACAAGGAAGAAGATGCTGCCAAAACTGTGAACATGCAGACAGTTGAGACACTGGAAGGGCTAAAAATTAATAAAGATTGCTAAGTTACTTAGTCGCCAGGGCTGGGTAAGATATATCCAAGATACAGAGGGAAGTGAGATTGGAATTGGTGCAAACACTGGTCATAATCTTCCAATCCTCCCTCAGATACAGAGCTGGTGCCAGCAGCCTGGAGAACTGCAAACATTGTTCAAAACTACTTTTGTTCCAAAAAGGTAGCGGACAAATGCAGCAATTACAGAACAGTCAGTTGTAGAAATCAGGACAAAATCAACAGTCACTTGGGCAAATAAGAATTAATAAAGGAAAGTCAACATAGATATGTTAACAGCAAATTGTGTTGAAGTGACTGATGCAGATTTTTTTTAGATGAGGTTGATGAGGGCAATACTATTGATCAGATGTACATGGCCTTCCAAAAGACATTTGATGAAGTGCCACATAACAGGTCAAAAAGGTCAAAGCACATGGAATAAAAAGGGACAGTGACAGCATGATTATGAAGTCGGCTCACTGGCAGGAAAAATACAGCAGTTTTATTTTACAGTACAGGAAAGTGTACTCTCAGGTTCCCCAAGGACCACTGTGCTCCTTGATCTAGATTAATGATGTCAACTTTGGTGTGCAGGGCACCATTTCAAAATGTGTGTATGACACTAAACTTGGAAGCCTTGTGAATTATGAGGTTAGTAGTGATGCGGCTTCAAGGGGACCACAGACATGCTTGGGGAATGGGCAGATGAAATTTAATCTGGTGTGCCCTGAAGTGATATAATTTTATAGGAAGAACGTGGAGAGGCAATATAAAATAAAGGGTACAATTCAAAAGGAGGCACAGGATCAGAGTTCCTGGGATACAGAGTCACAGAAGTGTTAAGGCACATTTGGTCCATCATACCTGAACTGGTTTGTTAAATGAGCATCATTACCTAGTGACAACCTCCTGCATTGTTCCCATCCCCTTGCATATTATTTTTATCCGAATAATCATCCAATGCCCTCCTGAATGCCTCAACTGAACCTGCCTCACCAGCAACTGCACTTCCATTCATTTCCATTGTATTCAATCCTTCTCTCTGTCTCACTACAGGAAAAATGGACCCTGCTCTCTAGATTGGTGTCTCAACAGCACTCTGATTGACATACTTATAACTGCAGGACTGACTGTGGCTTAACCCCCAGACTGCAAGGACACAGATTCCCAGGCTCTAGGAGGACCAAGCTAGATTGGAATTAGATGGCCACCTGACTGACCGTAAGATACCCCCATTCTGATGGTAGTCCCGCTTCACTTGAGTGATGTCTGGTTCCACTGACTTTCAGACATGGTGATTTGCTTGAAGCACGTGCACTGTGCTTGCCGTGTAAGCTGCTGGCACATGCTGCAGGTCTGATACTGGTGAAGCATAGTGCCATACAGTTCAGTGCCCTCCACCATCACAAACTGCCTACCTCTGCCTCTATGCTAATAAGCAATGCAAGCCACATTGTTCTAAGCTAGAACACAGCACTGAAGACCATGTGCTAAGAAAGCAACATGAGCCATACAGAGACTGGCAGCCCATAAATCAGTGCTGAAGTTTGCCAGTGTGCTCTAAGAACGCAATGTGAAGTATATGGAGGCTGGCAGCCTCCAAGTAGATGCAAAGTGAGTGAATGCAAGCTAAGGGCCATAAGATGCTCAGATGCATGTGTCCTTTTTTCTCCTTCTCATAGCATTTTCTCACCTTTCTCACCATTGTTCAACAGAAGGGAAAAGTCCACCCAAACGTAGGACATAGATAGTATCCCAGAGGATACATTAGTTCGGATAAGCTGTATGATTTTAAAAAATTGAACTTAGAACACAAATGTTCATCTGCTATTCTATTTTTTTCATCAAAAAAGGCAAATTCCTTCTCAGAAACTACATCATGTCAAAGCTGATACTATCTCACATCATACATGACGACACCACTTGATGCCATTTACACAGAAAATATACTGTCAGCTTAACATGGAACATTGACAGCCAAGTCATGTATTTCACTTCTCCCACATGCCTTAGGACAAAAGAAGCTAAATGTAGACAAAAGCCTTTGAAGGGAAGGGGGTGATATTAACATCAAAAAGAACATGTAAATTAATAAGCCATCTCTCTATTCATAAAACAGATTTTAAGTCAAAGTTATAAACGAAAGCTACTGATTTGGTCCTGAAACAAAAATTGATCTATAATTGCAAAATGTGATTTCAAAATGGTTAAAAATCATGTTATAGCTCAACTTGTTCAGTTACTGTGAAAACTAGCTCTGATCAGTCTTCCCAGTGCAGTTCCACAATCTCTGCATATACCGATACTAGTCAAAAGTATCGGTAAAGGAAATCAGCATTGATTGTGGGACACACACAAAATCTTAAAAGACCTCATTCTAACTAGAAAACAAGATGAAACATGCAGCGTGGCAGCCTAGCTGCCAAACTATTTCAGATCACGCTCGTGTCCAAAGTCGTTTTTGTTGCACCACCAACATACAAATCTCTACCATCCCAAATTTAGCCTTTTTGAATGTTCACACCAGTGCAATAATTATTCACTGTCATATACTGAGCACAGTTTTTTGCACCTGCATTTGAACAGTAAATACAAAATGGCAGGTGGAGAAGATGAAGAAACACAGTTGTCTTGGAGCTGACACAAATTTGGCAGCCAAGTATACTTTTATGTTTTTCCCCAATTTTCTGTGTTCCTGCCCTGTTGGTTTAGATCTGTGAGAGCTGGCTGCCCTTGAGTATTTCTCATTTGTCCCTTTCACCACTGGACCGCCAGGAGTCACTATGCCTTGGGAAGCATCAGGACTAATCTTACCTTTACACAAAACCACTCAAAAAATTTGGCAGCAGGATCCAGTGAATAGCAGTTAACAACAGGAATCCTTGCAGATTTTGTTTCCTCTATCTCACTCATAAGGCCACAAAGCCCAGTTTAAAATACTCAGTACTGAGCAGGAATACAACCTTGGATCTTCTAGTTTTAGATAGCAGATGATGCTTCTGTCCCTAGTAGGTATATTTATTCAACACTGCTGTTAAAATAACATGTACATTTTCCCATTATTTAACTTTCCCACTCTTAAGCCCCATTCAGCTCAAGTTAAGGGGCTCACACCCAGACCTCCATCTATATCGCTTGAATCAGCCATTATGAAGAAGGCATGCATTTTGGTAGCATATCAAGTCTGTCAGAAACATTTCATAGCATTTCACATACAACTGATTCCTTTGAAGAGCAGCGACTGTGATGCAGACAAATGTGACAGCCATTTTGCACACAGAAAGATCCCACAAATAGCAATGACATGAGTGATCAATTAATCTGTTTCTCGTTACATTTGTCAATGGAAAAGTGGCGGCAAAGACACTTGGACAACTCCCTGACTTGCTTCAGACTGTGCTGGGGGATTTACCCACCTGAGCAGGTGAATGGAGCTTCAAGTTCACATTTCGACTAAAGGACAAACTCTGCGATAATGTAGCACTCCCTTGGTGCTGCACTAATGCTGCAGCCTGGATTGCATTCTCTAGTCTTTGGAGTGGGGTTTGAACAACTTTCTGACTTAGGGGGCCACCAAGCGAACTGAACTGAAATACTGGGAATCAAAAGGTGCTGGCTTATTCTCCTTCCCTCCAAGCCCCATGAGGTATGGCAATGCCTCTCACCTGGTGTTTTGGAATTATAAAATTAAATGGATACATTTGATGAACTTTGTGGGATATACCAATGTGCTGTGTCATTGAATGCAAAGGTTTGTTTACATAATACTCCACCCACAGTGAACTCCTGATCGAGGGCTGGGCCAAGTGTATCAAGTGTATGGGAAGGGCTTCCTCGGGGGAGAGAGGAACTCAGATGGACAGTCCCCAAATTGCTGTCATGAGTGCTTTCTCAGAATCTGTTAGAAAGATATTAGCACAGGTGAGGGCTGGGGGCAGTCCTCTTTCCTAGCTGAGAAAATGATTTTTGGGACTAGAAGATTGCAAAGAAGACAGAAAATGATTGAAATGAGAGATTCAAAAACGACAGAGACAGCCAAGAATTTTACACTGTGCATTCAACCGAACAGATTCATGCAAAGAAGGATTTACAAAATACCATGAATTAGATTACCTTTCTAATTAAAAATATCTAAATACCTTCACTGATACAAGTTAAACCCAAAAATGTTCATTACATTATGTACATGCATATATAATTTATATTAGTATGAGAATAGAAGAATGCAGTGAGCATAATAAAGGGACAGACATAGGGCAGTAACTTGCAACTCGGCAAAAACTTTGCACCAATTAGGCCATGTTTGTGGGAATCAAAACCAGGCAGGGATATACTTCATCTCTCAACCAAATACCCCGTCCTCTCCTGGTTGCCTAAATCATTTTCAGTTTAATTGTCATTTCGTATTCGTCCTCAAAAGAACTGAATTTCATGTAGAATTTCCGTCAAAAGAATCATTCAAGAACTATATGTCACAGGTTGGATTTTTTGGCCAGGGAATTCCTTGGAGCTGCTCCCACTCAGCTGGTATCCCTTTGCCTCAAGTTGAGTCAGAAATCCTGTTTAACTGCGCAAACGGGGCTTCTGTCACACTCATGGCAGAGCTGTGACAGCTCCAAGGAATTTCCTGGCCCAGCCTCCGTTTGAAGTGGAGTGATGTGGATTCTGCAGAATGAAACACTTTTGGTACTCTGTATCAGTATCAAGCACTCACACGTCAGCTAATAGCAAGGTTACATGGAAAGTAAAGCTCCCTCTGTGCTGTGCCAACAATATGTTCCCCCACAACCTCGGACGAGCGCCCTCGAACCGCATTAAAGTCTTGCTACCATTCACCATCTCAGCCATCAGGTGGCTTTGGAGTGAACATACCTGTTTAACATGAATTGGGGGCAGCAGACTTGTGCCCAACAGGAACAGAATCTGTACTGCCCACGCTTACTGGACATATGGACTGCAGGAGAAGGGGGGCAAAGGAAGGAGAAAGAAAGGGTGGAAGGGAAACTAAAAGAGAAAGGTCTTGTTCCTGGATTCCAATCCAGGTCTCAGATGCAAAAAGATTTTTGGTTGCACAACCCTGTCTCCAAAGGAATATTTTATGATTGCTTAAATTATATTTTGCCGAACAGACAGTATGTTCTAATTTGGTGAAAAATGTACATTCAGTTCTGAAAAAGATTCACCTACACAATGTAATCTGGGCAACAAAGCAATCCTTGATAGTTTGCAATAAGTGATAGTTGGAATCACATTGGCAGGCATTTTTACGTGTGCTGCATCTGCACTTCAAGCCACTGGAGAGCAACATCTTTGCACCAGCTCCCTGAGTTTAGATCATTCAATGCAGGTCATGTTTTTCAGTTCAGATCCATGTTTTTGTTGTTTAAGTGATAAGGGAGCTGGCATAAGAAATGTAAACATGGGGAGCTGACACACTGATTCTGGTCTCCCATGACCAAACTGCAGAAGCAAAAAATGTAAAAGCATCTTCCTGTCTCTGGGACTAAGTTACACCTGCACCAGTGCGGTTTTCAGTCGGTTACAGTCCAATTATGTGACACAACATGTTCTATGATGACGGGAATCAGTTTCTGCTTTGCAGCAATTGAAACACTGTTCTAAATTCAGTGGGGAAGTTATCCTCTTGAAGAGGAAGGTGAACACATCTCAGAGTTGTACCTTGACTGCAGTAAACTACAAGTGGTGTGCACAAATACTTGAAAAGGTTCCAGATAGTCAATTGGATTCTTTTCTTTTGAACTTGTGAATTTTGATTTTGCTGTTTACACTAAAATGGAACAAGCACTTGGGTGCCAGTGGGTGCACACAATGCATAACTTCCCATGTACAGAACTGGCAATGTAACTTGGATCTCCAAGATCCTGCATCATTCTGAAGACCAAAACCTGGAGCACAAACATGTACTTCAAGTCGGCTAGAATTCAAAAGAGAATAATTTAGCAAAACTGCACAATGATTAACCGTGGCGTCTTTGAGCTCTGGTCTTGAAATTGTGCTCTGAGTACAAATGGATAATACATTCTTATTAAATTCCTATCTCATAAACATTTCAAATAGATAATTAACATCGTTGCTAATTCAAGAGAGATAGGAGTTTAAGGTAAGTGTATTCAGCATTGTACTATGTTATCCAACAGCACTAATTTCAAAGTCTCTCAAATCTACCAATCGAGGCTGTTCGGAATCAGCATAGAATCTTTGAAGCAAAATGAATAAATGACTTATTTACAACAGTCCTCTTGTAACGGGGCTTTACAATCCTTGTTTGAGTGTGATCTGGTCCACATGTAGTGAAAAACCAAAATCCATCAAAACAGTTTAGTCTCATGCATTTCCTAGACATAATTAAAGAGACAGTATCCTTTATCATTTTAATCAGTTCAAAAGTTAAATCCTCCTCATGTATCCGACTAAAATATAGAATTTACTTGTTTCATGGCAAAACTTTACCATGTTTCACACTCTTTTGTATTTTCTCTGCCTTTTTCTCTTTTTTTGTTGATAAAATATATTTCTGTTCATACCGTGATCACTGATGACATTATTAGGGAATGGCTGTCTGAAAATAATGCCTGAGCCCAAATGTGAGAGACAGAGCCGCTTTCATTAATAAATCACCCAATCTGCTCCAGAAGTCCAGGTCAACGATTCTGTTAATTCACCTCCTGCTCAAACACTTGGTTCAGTGATCTCCCTGCACCAGTTCTGTCCTGTCACATACAGCAAACATTTTTGCTGTTTTTGGACTGAACTGTACTGCATATCGACACAATGTCATCAGGGTTTGCTGATCAAACAAAAATATATAAAAATGAGAAAGCACAGAGAAACAAGAATGTTAGCAGGAAACATTTTCACTGGACATCATTTTGATAAACCTTTCCCAATTTATTGATGGAAAACGTAAAAGCAATGCCAGAGTTTCATGAAATCTAGAACTCATCCCCTAACTTCCACCCAATAACACAAAGTTTTGCCGATGCTGTTGTGTCCCGCTTTTGAAACATGTAACTCTGTGAAACAATTTGTTTTTATAAGATGTGCACTTGATAGCAAACAACTTTCCGACAGATGTACTACTGCAGCAGCTTCTCAATGCTGCTTAAAAAAAGGCTCAGATTCGATTTCATGGAGTGTGATTAATTTCAAAGAGGTTCAAAGTTACCAGTTACATTGGTCGAGTTAAAGGCTGCCTACTAGCTGGGGAGATTGTGTAGCGATAATATCACCAGATGAATAACTCAGAAACTCCAAACTAACGTTCCAGGGGCATGGGTTCAAATCCCACTATGGCAGGTGGTGAAATCGGATTCCAATTTAAAAAAAGTATTTGGAATGATGATGATGTATAAACTGTCAATTGTTGTAAAAACCCATCTGGTTCACCAATGCCCTTTAGGGAAGGAAAATGCCAAGCTTACCTGGTCCGGTTTACATGCAAGTCCAGACACACAGCAATGTTGTTGACTCTTAAAATGCCCTCTGGGTAATCAGGGATGGGCAACAAGTGCTGCCCTAGCCAGTGACACCCATCTCCCATGAACAAAAAGTAGGAACATATTGTTAAACAATTTTACAAAGTACTTAACTGGGGACAGATTAAATGATCAGTGTTAGCACAATCACTTGTTAGAAAAACATAATAAAAATTGACATTGCACTCCATTTATAGACCAAAAAGGTACTGTGAAGTAAATGAGATGTCACATAAATGGTGGGCAATATCACCTCCCAAAGAATCTCATGGCAAAATTCTACTGCGCTGCAGTGTTGCTTGCTATCAGTGCCAACAGTTTCATAGCCTCAGTCAGGATGAGCCTTGTCCATCCACCGTTCCCAACTTCCCACTCCTGCGACATTTAGCAAGGTCTGTGCCAGAAACACTAAATCACAAAAATGCATTTTAAGAAAAACCTCCTGCGCACAGCTCTCCTATGTAAATGAGGCATTATTCTGGAACATGCAATGAAATTAGTAAAGACCACAATGTTAAAAATTGGCATTTTGAAGCAGATCAGGTCTGTCCCTAAACAGCACAAATGAAAAGGATACTGTCTGTTTAGGACATTCTATTATAACGCAAAACTGCTAGCTTTATCTGGGTACAAGCAATTTTTCATGCTCCATGCGTTTGACATTAAGCTTCAATAAGGCTGTGTTGGCATGCTAGTTCTACAGATATAGACCTGAAGGTACATGTGCTCATTGGATAAGGGGAGGATAGGAAGAGACAGAGAAGTGGGGAGTTAAATGCTGGTTGCAGGATCTCAGAAAATGCCTTAGAATGTAATCAGTATTAAATCCAAACAGATGTCCTTTTTCCACCCAAGCATTTTGAAATATGATGCTTTAAGACTTGGATTATCACAAGAAAAAATGGGTAACAATTACTAACCTCAGTTGAAGTGAAATTGCAGTGTGCAATATTAATATATTTAATAAACTTGTATTCCGAGTGGGGAGCCACACTCAGCGAGAGTACAGAGTCAGGGCTACAACAATGGCATATTGATTTCCTTAACCGTGTTTCATTCGAGAATGGCTCTTCACTGGGAGTACAAAATCATCAAATTTTTCCTTTGGTGAATCCTTTAACGAATGCACTGTACATTAATGTGTTAGATGTCATGAAAATCTCATTTCATGCAAGCAGGCTTTGGTTTTGCCTTCATTTCCAACGTGTTCCTCTGAAGGATACACCACAAAAACAACTTGGCCCATGTCTCGTTTAGACAATCTACAGAATCCACTAAGGAGAGGGTGTGAGAGTTGGTCCACACAGACAGTCCAAGTCATTTCTAAATTCAGATGGGCCTGTCATGTTGGTTAGTGTCTACAAATATAAAATTGAGCAGTGGATTAGAGATCAGTGAAGGCACTTCCTTTGGGTGGAAAAGGGTTCGGGTGTCTAGAGATCATTCATCCTAAGTCATTTTCAGAAGGGGTTTTGTTTTTGAAACAGGTTCCCAATTGAACACGCTTACTAATAGGTAATAATTTGGACTTGGGAGAAGCGCATGTAGGTTCTATTGCACAAACCAACTTCCATTCCTAAATGGCATCTTCTGTTGGGAAGGGCGGCATACATAAATGCAGAGAGGTTAGACCGCCATGCCTAAACTGATCTACTTATTGACTTCCTTACACTGTCATCAGTAGCTGCCTTATCTATTATCACCTCAGGCAGTAGGCGTCCACCAGGGAGGGTAGCTCCTGGGCCACCGATTAGTGAGACCACACCATTGCAGTCCACTGTGCTGTTCCTTTTCACATTGACTGGAAGGACAGGAAACATTTTTGATGACTTGCTGGGTTGACTGTAGCCACTGTAGCTATTCCTCCTGTTGGGTTCCCTGTTCGGAACAAACAAAGAATTTTTCCGGTTGCCATCTGTCTCTTCCACCGTGCTGTGCTCATCGTCAGCAAATTCTGTTTCTGAACCCGGTTCTTTCCGATCTCTAATACTGAAAATGCTGCTTTTGCTGTCGAACCGCGTTAGGTTTGGGGACCCCAAGATGCTCAGTTGAGACTGCAACAAAAAGAACAATTACACATTTTAATATTGACGCAACAATTAGTTTTATCTCAAAAATATTGTACATATTTATTAAGATCTCATAGAAACCTATAAAGTTCTGACAGGACTGGACAAGGTAAATGCAGGAAGGATGTTGAGGACAAAACCTGAATGTTTTCAAGGAGTTAGATAAAGTTCTAAGGTGTAAAGGGATCAAAGGGTATGGGGAGAATGTGTGAACAGGTGGAGTTGGATGATCAGCCAAGATCAGATTGAATGGTGGATCAGACTCAATGGGTTGAATAGCCCACTTCCGTTCTTCTGGCTTGTTCAGTCATGGGCAGATGAAATCCCTTAATGGCTCTGAGGGCAACATTCATAGAAGAGTATGAAGAAGCTCTGGGATAGCACTCAACAAATGTTTCATAAAAGATCTAATTAATCCAAGGTTGTACTAAAGTATCAACTTGTATGTGCAGTCACTGTAATGAGGTCAGCTAGGTGGACCTCACAGAAGATGAGTTCGCTGACTGGGGCTGTTAATCTGGTCCAATCAGGGAGCCCTGGCTGACAGATATAAACAGGAGGGTCAGAGGTTCTGTTCACTCTGAGAGCCGGCTCTGAGGGAGCTGGATCGGGGTCAAGGACTCTATACAGGTAAATGAAAGGTGACTTGATGATGGGATTCTGGTCTCTGTGAAGTTATTTCAGTGGCAATGAGAGTAAAGCACACTCCTAAAGAGATTCACTCGCAACTGTTGTCTTTGAGTCAGGGTAAGCATTTCTGGCAGCATGCTGATATTTGGGATGCTTGACCCATTCGATCCTACCGTCGAAAACTGTGGAAAGAATGCATTACTTTTCAAGGCAAATGACATTGGGGAAGATGAAAAGCAATGAGAAATTCACCTGACAGCTTGTGGATCTGAGATAACAAGGTGTAGAGTTGGATGAACACAGCAGGCCAAGCAGCATCAGAGGAGCAGAAAAGCTGATGTTTCAGGCCTAGACCCTTCTTCAGAAAATGGATCTGTGGATCTGCAGCTGTTTAGGTTATTAGGAACCTAATCCTGAGGCACCACATACTAAAATATTTCAAGAACTGATGGATTTAGATAAGGAATATTATGACCCCAAGCCTCCTCTAACTCTGAGATGCTATCAATTTTATTTGGCAATTCGAGAACCAGGGAATCCATATCAAGACTTTTCACTATGTTAAGATAACAGGCAGAGGCATATACCTTTAGATTAACCCTTATTGATATGCTGAGAGACCGTCTGTTATGTGGGATTAATGATGTAACCATGCAAAAGGACCTACTAGCTGAAGTCCAAGTGGACTTCAAACAGGCACTACAACTGGTTTTATCATTGGAAAACATGGCAAGTGGAGCATGTGAGCTACAGGGTATTCCGATCGAAGTGAACACCCTCGTCATTCCAACTGAGTTTGGGGAATACCATTGAGTGAAAGCAATTAGAGCCTCAGTCAGGACATATCCTGATCGGAAGGACTCTAGGTCAGCCCACAGCAAAACCCCAAAACAAAGCCAAGCCCCGGCCAAGTGGTTAACTTTTGCTTCAGGATCAGAGCCAGCAAGCCATTCTAGTTGCTGCCAGTATGTGGACTCAAGGTAGTATAAGAGTCTCACTAGGTCTAAACTGAGGAAGAGAACTCATAGACCGGAATCCAGGAGAGTGCACACCCTGGAAAGTCAACCTACATCTGGTTTGGAACAGTTAAATTTCTTGAAAAAGATTTACCTAGATTGGCTCGACATTTTTCAATTAGAAAATGTTTGCCTGAGAGAGGTCCTAATTAAATACCTGGACATTTTTCAGAAAGGTCTAGGGACTATCACACGGGCCAAGGCCACCTTGCATATTGACCAGGAAGCAATTCCACGATTCTGCAAGGCCCACCCAGTGCCATTTGCCTTATGTGCAAAAGTAGAGCCAGAAATCAGAAAGCTAGAACGCAAAGGCAACATCAAACCAGTTGAGTTTGCAGAATTCAAAGCACCGGTCATAATGATTATGAGCCGATGGGTTGGGTCAACTTTGTGGGGATTTTAAATGAACAGTAGACAGCTTTTCACAGCTGGATAAACACCCAATCCCTCACATAGAGGATTTATATGCAAAGCTGGCAGGGGAGCTGCCCTTTACAAAGCTGGACATGAGCCATGCGTACCTGCAACTGCAGTTAGATGAAAATTCCCAGAAGTATGCTACAATTAATAATCATAAGAGTTTGTACCAATATATGAAACTGCCATTTGGGGTATCATCAGCCTGTGCCATTTTTCAGCGGACGATGGAGAACATTTTGCAAGGTGTACCCCAGGTTGCCATTTATCTGAATGATGTCCTAATAACAGGGAAGACCAATAAGGGGCACTTAAAGAACTTGGACACAGTTCTTAGACGTTTCTCCCAGGTGGACATATGCCTTAGAAGGGAAGAAATGTGTGGTCCAGGTGTCCCAAGTGACCTACCTGGGCTACAGAGTCAACAAGACCAGGTTATATCCATTGGAAGATAAAAGTGACAGTAACCAAACATGCTCCACCTTCCATGTCTGTACCAGAGTTTAGGTCTTTCCTTGGATTGGTGAATTATTACGGAAAGTTCATATGTAATCTGGGATCCATCCTGGCACCTTTGCATCAACTCTTAAAAATAAGGTCAGCCTTGGAAATAGTCATGTAGACGAGCCATAGCTTTCAGGGAAGTGAAGGAACAGCTATCATTCTCTAAAGTGTTAACACACTATGATCCCAAGTGAGATCTAATATTGACATGCGATGCCTCCCTGTACTGCATCAGGATAGTATTAGCTCATAGGTGGCGCAATGGAGAGGAACGCCCAATAGCATGTGCATCCGGGATATTGGCTAATGCAGAGCATAAATACGCCCAGACAGAGAAGTAAGGTTTGGCAGTCATATTTGGAGTCAGGAAGTTCCATCAATACCATTACGGATGTAAATTTGTGAATTATTGGACCACAAACCTCTGCTGGGTCAACTTAAACAGGACAAGGCAGTACTGCCGAATTCAGCACTGGGCTCTAATACTAGGGGCGTAGAATTACAAGTTGGAACACCGACTGGGAGGCCAAGTAGTGATTGCAGATGCACTGACCTGCCTCCTGCTGGCACATACACCACCGGTGGTACCACCGATGGAAGAGTCAATAACGGTTTTAAATTTTCTGGGCACACTTCCAGTCACAGCTAACAATATCAGACTTTGAACGTAGAAAGATCCAGTCCTGGCAAAACCGAAACAGTTGGTGGTGATGGGGGAAACAAAAGGGCCGTCACAACCAGAATTGAAACCTTTTTGGACCCAGAGAGACCAAATCATAGTAGAGGATGGCATATCATTATGGGGAGCAAGAGAGATTGTCCCGAGCAAAGGTCACCACCAAATACTGGCTGAACTCCACCAGGGTCATCCAGGGGTTTCCAAAATGAAGATGGTGGCAAGATATTATTTCTAGCGGCCAGGACTGGATGCAGACATAGTTGTGTTGGTGGGGGTGGTGCGCGGAGTGCCAACAAGGACTAAAATTACTGCCAGCACCTCCCCCACATTCATGGGAATGGCCGGGTAAACCCTGGACACAGTTACACGTTGGCTATGCCAGTCCATTCATGGGCTCAATGTTCTCAGTCGTTGTGGATGCCCCGTCAAAGTGGCTGGACATGCATAGGTTTCATTCGTCAAACACGGGGATGACAATATAAAAACTGTGTCCATTTTTTGCAATACACGGACTCCCGAAGTGTTGGTCACAGATAACAGGCTATCATTTACCAGCAGGGAATTTGAGTATTTCCTAAAGTCAAATGGCATTCGTTATAAAAGGACAGCTCCATACCATCCATCATCCAATGGTCTGGCAGAAAGAGCAGTCCAAACTTTAAGGGCAGGCTTAAAGAAATAACCTACAGCATCACTTGATACCAAACTGTCCCGGTTCCTATTCGATTATAGGACCACTCCTCATGTAACTACAGGGACAGCTCCAGCAGAGTTGCTACTGGGGAGAAGACTCCGCAACAGGTTAAATTGATCTTCCTGGACCTGGGGAAGGGAGAGGGTGAAATGGCATCAGGAATGCTAATGCCGGACACAAGATTCTGCTGAGTGAGAGAGACAGTTTACTTCAGGGAATGAAATTTGGTGTAGGAACCACAGGAATGGCCCTGCATGCGTAAGAGGCATGGTCAACGCAAGGTTTGGTCCAGTGATGTATAAAGTTTGAGTAGGTGCGACAGTCCTGAACAAGCAAATGGAACCATATGAAAGCCATGAACTTGCAAACAGTGCAGGAGCAAAAGGTGCCCGCTTCCCAACTCTTCTGGAATCTCTGGGTTCTCCATCTCTGTCAAGCATCGAAGATACCTCAGAATCTGAGATGGACACAGTGGATGTCTCCGCCTCGATGCCTTTGCTCTCTGAAGAACAGTGAATTTCTTCCAAGATGCTCCAGGCGCAAGAGGCGAGCTACTGCACGTTACATGCCATGTCTACCACAGGCAGAGTCAGAGGAACCTGACCCGGTGCTTAAACGCTGTAGGAGGAGCTACAAGAAAAATAACTGGCCTATGTCCTCAGTCTCAGAGGGAGAGAGATGTAGTGATTGTAACGGGGTCAGCCAGGTAGACCTCATAGAATATGAGTTCCCTGATTGGAGCTGTTAATCTGGTCCAATCAGGGAGCCCTGGCTGACAGATATAAACAGGAGTGTCAGAGGTTCTGTTCACTTTGAGACCCGGCTCTGAGGAAGCTGGATCAGTGTCAAGGACTCTCCATGTGTAAATAAAGGGTGACTTGGTAACAGGATACTGGTTTCTGTGGAGTTATTTCAGTATGGTGTTATTCACAGATAAAGCAGCTGATGACAATAACATTTGGCAAAGCAATTATGTATAGCCTAGAAACCTCGAAATTAAGCTGTGCAATATTTTCATGATGCATTTGCATGGAATTGCTTTCTCCACTGTTTGAAGTATGCTTAAAGCAAACAGGTTAACTCCTCTTAAAATAGCTGAATTTCAAACAACAATTTTCAGACTTTTTTTTGATGACACTCACAAGTTCAATGGACCGAATGGCCATCAACTGTGCTTTCTGATTTGGATTGCTTAATTTCAAGTCAATGTTGCCCATTATAATTTAATCATTGACAGCCCTGAAACAGCTTCTGCATTTTATAAAACTCAACATACAGCAGCAAAATAATTTCTCTCAATTTTGAATAAGGACCTGGAACAACAGTCAGAGGTGTCTTGCCGCACAATGCAATATTTTCCGAACAGAGGTGAACATGCAGCCTGTCCCCAAGTTTCAGTCAATACCAGTTGTTTCTAATTATTAATGAAGGAGTCACTGTGTAAAATGGCATAGCTTGAGCTTCCTGCAACAGTTCAATTGAAATTGGGAAGTCACAGTACAGTGACCGGTTGACAGTAAGCTGAGCCATCACACTACAAAAATGCACTGCAGCACCAATGTGCTTTGACACCAGCCCTTTCAAGTCTTTTTTTTGTTACAATTTGACACTCGTGTGAGGAGCTACCTTCCACTGACCAATGGGAAGGTAGTACAGTGGTTAAAATAAGTTACTTCGAAATGCATTGACTTCTAATAATGCCAAAGGTTCCAGCTCCCCAGTCCTAGCTTCCCCAAAGCCTGTTTACCATCCACAAGGCACAAGTCAGGAGTGTGATAAATTTGGTGGCCAATAACAGCAGGTCAAGGGCTAGGAATTCTGCAGCGACTAATTCACCTCCTGACTCCCCAAAGCCTGTCCACCATCTACAAGGCACAAGTCAGGAGTGTGATAGAATACTCCCCAATTGCCTGGATGGGTGCAGCCCCGACAACACTCAAGAAGCTCGACACCATCCAGGACAAAGCAGCCCGCTTGATTGGCACCACATCCACAAGTATCCACTCCCTCTACCACCGACGCTCAGTTGCAGCAGTGTGTGCCATCTACAAGATGTACTGCAGAAATTCACCAAAGATCCTCAGACAAACCCACAACCACTTCTGTCTAGAAGAATAAGGGCAGCAGATACATGGGAACACCACCCCCTGCAAGTTCTCCTCTCTGCCACTCACCATCCTGACTTGGAAACATATCGCCATTCCTTCAGTGTCGCTAGGTCAACATCCTGGAATTCCCTCCCTAAGGGCATTGTGGGTCAACCCTACAGCACGTGGACTGCAGATTTCAAAAGACACACTATCACCTTCTTCAAGTTAATTAGGGATAGGCAATAAGTCCTGGCCCAGCCAGTGAAGCCCAGCTCCTGCGGATGAATCAAGCAAACTGGTGAAGTAGGCTGATGGGTATACACCAGGAAATACTCATCACATTGGAAAACTTGTGAAGCTGGGATGAGTCCAGCTTCAACTTGGCTCGAGGGTTCACACATAGCGTTCAGATCAATCTGTCCAACATGCAGCCAGTGGTCAGTTCCATTAACACTGCAGTGGCATCCGTGATAGAGCCTCTGCTGATACCTTCTTTCAGCAATTCCATTATTTACACTTTCTACAGCGATACCTTCTGTTAAAATGGAGAGCAGAAGTGGTGCAGCTTCTGTTGCAGGATACCATTTCAAGCCTGCAATTCCTGACAAAGCAAGGTATCAATCTCAAGCAGAACACTATGAGACCTTCCAAATTCAAGCCTGGCATCAGTGCACCTGAAAGAATCTATGGCTAGTCACCTCAGGACACTTACATTCCCCCTAGAACTTAGCAACATTGGTAGAAATGCTAGTATCTGCACTGTGCTGAAAGAAAAAGTTTTAAGATGGAGATTGTACTTCAGAAATTCCCCAATGACCACTGCAATCTGTAATACACTAGTGCTTTAACACACAGAAACTTCTGCTGCTGAGCAATGCTGTGATTGCACGCAGAGGTGATGATGCAAAATATATTTCTATAATTAGTTCGCCAAGCCCACTGCTAAATTCATTATTTCATATAATATTCAACTTTGCTTTGGCAGCAGTGATTTTATGAAGACTGAACAATATATGCCTAATGATCTATTGCTATGGAATAGCATTAGTCAGCTAAGCTGCTTACTCAATTTGTCTCCATTTGTATCACAGACCACAATGGCTAGAACAAATCAAGAAACCATATACCTGGTTCATGGGGTATTTCATTCCGTGTGTTAAATGCCTGCCCCGTTTACTGATCCCATTGTCAGATTCTGACTTTAAAATCTTTTCATGGTCGCCTTTCTCCTCCCCTTCCGAATGTCCCCTTGTCTGCTTCCGCTTCCTCCGCCTGTTCCTCCTTTCCTTGGCACTTTTTGAGCTGAGTTTCGACAACTCTGACGAGCTTTGTGACATTCTTCCTTCCTCATCTTCGTCAAGCGCATCTTCTGAAACAGTGCCCGCAGAGGTGGCTGTCGCAGCAGCCAGCTGGACACACAGATTAATAAACACAGAGTTACATCTCAACCAGAGCTTCACTGAAACAATTACATAGATTGGATAACACAAAGGAATAAAAGTGATCTTGAAATTTAGGTGAAATGGTGAGTTGACAAACTCCAGGGTGAGGATTTGAAACTATTTTGTCGATGACAACTGAAACTTTTGAAAATAAACGGATTTTTAGCATCCTCTGTCAAGCTCAAACCGCAAAAATATGCACGGCATTACATAAATGTCATCAGCTCATAAGAAATGTGGATCATATTTTACAATACACGAGGTTGAGCACATCTAGGTTAGTGCAGCCAGGGTAGACTTGTACAGAGCTGATTCATTGGACAAAATGATCTTGTGTTCACAAATGCTGATTCAAGATGAAAAGTGGAGGAATGGATGATTCAAATGCAACAGTAGGGAGGTTATGCTTTAATTATCCAGGACATTGTCGAGACTGCATCTGGAGAACTGTGTACAGTACTGGTCACTGTACTAACAGAAGGGTGTTATTGCATTGGAAACAGTTCAGAGAAGGTTTACTAGACTAATACGTGAAATGACTGGATTTCCTTATGAGGAAAGGCTGGGCAGGCTGGGCCTGTACCTTCTGAAGTTTGGAAGAGTCGGAGGTGACTTAACTGAAACATATAAAACCCTGAGAGGGCTTGACCGGGTGAATGTGGAAAGGATGTTTCCTCTTGTGGGACAATCTAGAACGTGGGGTCATTGTTTGAAAATAAGGGGGTGCCCATTTAAGACAGAAATGAGGAAACTCTTTTTTCTCTCTGAGGGTTGTGAGTCTTTGGAATTTCCTTCCTCAAAAGGCAGTGGATGCAGAAACTTTTGATATTTTTAAGGCAGAAGGAGATATATTCTTGATTGCCAAGGGAATGGAAAATTATCAGGGGATATGCGGGAATGTTGCAGTTAAAATCAGATTAGCCATGATGTTATTGAATCGCAGAGCAAGCTTGAAGGGCTGAGTTGTCTACTCTTGTTCATATGCACTTTGTATGGTGTGATCTGCCTGTATAGCACGTAAAACAACACTTCACTGTATCTCAGTATATGTGACAACAATAAATCAAAGAAACAAACAGAAATGAAGGCTGCAAGGTTCAGTGGAATGATCAAATGCTGGGAAAACAAAATAGCTTTAAGACTATGTTGTACAAATATTTGTGGATGCATGTGGGTTGGGGAGGGGGGGGAACAGGAAATTAATGTTTGCTTTTTTAACAAAAGCATTAACTGGTTTATTGTTAACTGGTGGAGATGCATCCAGTAAAGTAGCAAAGGGAATTCAAACATTTACTAATATCAAGGAGTATATTTTTAAGCTCAGTACTTCCTGAGCTAGGTCCATGCAATCCAGGTTCAGAAAAGCAAATGGACAAATGGAAAATGCAGTTTGTTCTGGAGTAATGTGCTGCACAGTCAGTTTGGTGACTGCAAACTTTCCCCAGGAGAGGAATGTCAATCTGATCTGATCTGATGTGATGATCAGGCAATATTGTCACAGGCTGTGGAAAGACTGGGAGTGAACTATCAAATAATTTGTTTTTTCCTTATTCCTTGTTTTCCCTTGTTCTTTACAAGTTACCTCAGGGTTTGTAAGCATTACATGCAACAAACCATTTTCACTGTCCCTCAATTGAAAGCAAATAACTGTGGCTGTTGGAAATATGAAGCAAAAACACAAAGTGCTGGAGGAACTCAGCAAGTCTCGCAGGATCTGTGGAGAGAGAAACAGACTTCACGTTTCAAGTCCAGTATGATTCTAAAAACTCAAGTATTGAAATATGCTCAGTAAAGTCAGAAATGAATGGATTGCACATGGCCTGTGGAAGGAAAGGACTGAATAGCCTCTTCTTATTCAGTGCTTGCAATCAGGCACATATATGCTGCAACCAGTTAGCAGATATTTAGATTAAAGAGCAGAGGCTTATTCAGATTCAACCTGGGCAACAATACAACAGTGACCGGACTTCAAAAGTGCTTCATTGGCAATAAAGCATCTAAAGGTCAGGAAAGGTGCAACATAAATGCAAGACCTTCTTTCTGTTCAAGCTTGATGATGGTACTGCAGTGAGGCATTGAATGCTGGAGCAGCCTCGAAGGGCTGAATGGCTTACTCCTGTTCCTATTTTCTGTTTCTAATCTTGTGGTATTATGAATTCCAATTTAATGAACTGTCATAAAAGTAAATGGCCTCAAAGGTAATACACATTGTCCCCATCAACTGCTAATCTGTCTTACTGATGTAGAATCCCACAAGAAGAGCACCTTCCAAACTCACATCCTCTACCATCTAGAAAGACAAGATGTGGAGATGCCAGTGTTGGGCTGGGGTGAACCATGTCAGAATTCACACGACACCAGGTTACAGTCCAACAGGTTTATTGGAAATCACAAGCTTTTGGACTGCAGCAGTTCAAGAAGGCAGCTGACCACCACTTTCTCAAGGGCAACACAACATCAGGCAATAAATGCTAACTAACCAAACAATGCCTACATCCCAAGAGTTTATTAAAAGAAAGTACCTGGACTTATGGCAATATAGGAACAGGGCCAAAATGTTGCTTTTGGAATTGGTGAAAGAAGTACCACGTAAACCTGCCAGACAGTGGCCATACAATACGGAGTTCCACTGCTGTACTGAGTGCTGGAACAAAAACCTTAAATGCAGGCTTTAATGAAGGCACGCAGACCGTAAAATGGGTCACAATCACCTCACATTTGCATGGTTCCTTTTGGGAAAAGTAGGGCATTAAGGAAGATGGGTTTGGAAGGGTGCTGCTGGTCTGCTTGGCAATCCATCCCTCAATCCCTCAGCATGGACTTGTTGGGAATGATGCATGGTGGCGGGGTGGGGGGAAGCCCTTCTCAATAGACAGGTTTTCTTTGTCTTTGCCAGAAGTAGAAATCTTCCTCACCGTGTGTTAACTAGAAGCCAATCTTTATTTAATTCTCTTCTGCTACATCTTTTACTGAGCAAGTGCAAAAGAGGGTATCTTTAACGACAGAATGGCAGAGGTTTGAAGCTAGCTTGAAACTACACCAGCCTTTTAGGCAGAGTTAAGAGTGCGACCTAACTGCGAATAGTGGGTTCAGTTCTAAGCAAAGGTACATAGGTAACGCTGCTGTAAAGGTGGGCTTATCAACTCAACACTCCAGAAGCTAACACCCAAAGTCAGGGAAAGAGGGAGATTTACTCAACTGTAAGGCTCATGAGGCAAGCTCAGAACATGACTCCTCGTACACATAGTCTTGAGCTCTTTGATAGGCTAGTGAGTCAAGACTGACAACCTGTTACAAAAACAGAAATCGCTGGAAAAGCTCAGCAGGTCTGGCAGCACCTGTGGTGAGGAATCAGAGTTCACATTTCGGGTCAAATGATCCTTCCTCATAACAGGTAACCTTTCAGCTGTTTAAGAAGTTATTCTCAAATTAATATTGCTAATTCTTCATCTCAGACTCTAGTCACTACTTTGGCTACTCGGCATCTGTAAGTGCAGGTTGAGAGATATACACGACTTGCCTGGGAAACCTTTGCTCACTTAGTTAAGTAACTTTCTCTATTATTGATTTGCCACTCAACTGCTCAGAAACTCTGATTGCAATTATGTAAGTATATTAAAGGGTTGTGTGCCAACCTTTAATTTGCAATTTTCACTCCAAGGTATCTCTGTCAACACCGTCCTGTTTGTTGTGTATTGCTTCATTCTGTGTGTCCTCCCCTAAATGTATAACCTTGCACTTCTCTGGATTGAATTCCACTTACCACTTTTCCACCAACTCAACCCAGTGATCGATATCATCCTGCAGTTCAACAGGCATCTTCTTCACTATCAATTACACAGCCAATATTTGTGTGGCCTGCAAATTTCCCAATCATACTTCCCAAGTTTAAGTCTTAATTATTAATATACACCATAAACAGCACGGGACCCAACAGTGAACCCTGTGGAACAGGGTAAACTGGAAGCTGTTTACCACTCACAAAAGCATCAGTCAACCGTAACCTTTGTTTCCCTGTCACTGAGCCAATTTGCCACATTCCCTGTATAGAACATAGAACGGTACAGGCCCTTCGGCCCACGATGTTGTGCCGAACTTTTACCCTAAACCTAAGGTCTATCCAACCTCCACCCCTACCTTATACTATCATCCATATGCCTATCTAATAGCCACTTAAATGCCCCTAATGAGGCCGACTCCACTACCCTCTCCGGCAATACATTCCACACCGCGACCACTCTCTGAGTAAAGAACCTACCTCTGACGTCTCCCCGATATCTACCTCCTTTCACTTTAAAACTATGTCCCCTCGTAAAAGCTACCTCCACCCTAGGAATGTGTATCACACAGGTTTTAATTTCTCTGACAAGTGTGCATTGTGGGACCTTGTCAATTAAAGCCATAGTGTCAAACAGCACAAAAACAGACCCTTCAGTCCAACTTGTCCATGCTGACCAGATAACCTAAACTGATCTAGGCTGTCAACATTTGGCCCATGTCCCTCTAAACCCTTCCTATTCATGCACCCATCCAGATGTTGTAATGTTTTAAATGTTGTAATCGTACCAGCTTCCATCACTTCCTCTGGCAGCTCATTCCATACACACACTACCCTCTGCATGAAAACGTTGCCCCTCCGGTCCCTTTTAAATCTTTCCCCTCTCGCCTTAAACCTATGCTCTCTAGTTTTGGACTCCTCTACTCTGAGATAAAGACCTTGGCTACTCACCCTATCCTTACCATGCCTTACTAAAATCCATGTAGATAACATCCACTGCAGTACCCTCATCAATCCTCCTTGTTACTTGCTCAAAAAATTCAATTAAGTTAGTAAGACATGATCTTCTGTGGTGATTGGAACAAGGTCAACCAGGTGGACCACATGAGTTTCCTGATTGGGGCTGTTAATCTGGTCCAATCAAGGAGCCCTGGCTGACAGGTGACAGGTATAAACAGGAGTGTCACCCACGTCTGGAGAAGCTAGATTTGGTTTTTTTTAGGACAGAGTAGGCTAACGGATGACTTAATTGAGGTGTACAAAATAATGAAGGGCTGAGATAGAATGGACAAAAAAGACCTGTGTGCTCTAGTGGAGAGATCGATTAGCAAAGAGTACAGATTTAAGATGATTGGTAGGAGGATTAGAGGGGGTCTGAGGAAAACCCTGTTCATCCAGAGAGTGGTGGGTGCCTAGAATTCACTGTCCAGTTTGGCAGTTGATGTGGAAACCCTTAACTCATTGAAAATTAACTTGGATCTTCCCTTGAAGCTGGAACCTGCAAGGCTGCAGAGTAGGGGCTGGACAGTGGGATTAGAACTGGCAGCTAGTTTATTCTGCCCATGCAGAGACAATGGGCTGAATGACCTCCTTCTCTGCTGAAACTTCACTATGGTTTGTAATGGTATGGTGGCCAATAAATAGCACTGAGTGTACAATTTTGTGGTGTGGTTTTTGTTTCAATGATTTAGCAAGAAAGCACTAATTCAATTTCTCAACAGCTTCAGGGTAAGTTAATTAATCAAGGGCCAGTAAAGTAAATACATGACTTAATTAGAAGATAGTTTGATAAACAAAGTCATGCATTATTCATTCTGAGACCTAACATAAAGCCCCAGAAAGTTTCTTAGCAAGGAGTCAAAGTAAGGTATTCAGGATTTATCTGGACCTTTGATGTATATTAAGATATTGGAATTCAATATTTTACAGTAATCTGTTGCTCCATTTAATCTACAAATGTACATGTTGAAAGGACAAGATTTCAAAGTAGAGTTTTGTAAAATATAATGAAATATAAGACAATATTTTAGAAATATTATAACAAAATTATCCTTTCACTCCACTTCTTTGGCAGTTTTTTTTATATGGAAGAATTATCACAAGTGTTAAAAGAAGAAAAGGCATCTATGATTTTTGACATTTGAAGTTCAAAAAGATTTATGCTTTTATCCATTATGACATGGAGCTACTCAAAGGTTCTGGAAACTCCATTTTTGAATCTTCACCTATTTATGAAGAACCTAAAGACAAAATGTCATTGTATTTAAAAGTCTGTAACTTTTACCTCAATGACCCCTCTAATTCTTCATTTGTCATCAGAAAGAATAATTATACACTGATTTGAAGGCTCAATGCAAACTTTCTCAAGCAATGAGCTGGTTGAACCTCCCCACAGATTGGGGAGGATAGAAAGTGAGCTGAAGGAGGTTCCTGTGCAAGCAACAGTCTACAACATGGGAGTATGCACTCTTTGCATCTACAATTATAATCAAAGACATTCACTGAGGTGACATTAATTTCAAATGCCACTATTTTAAAACTTTCTCTTTTTGTTTTATTCATTTATGGGATATGGGTGCCACTGGCTAGACCAGCATTTGATGCCCAACCATAATTGCCCACAGTGCAGTTAAGAGTTAACTACATCATTGTGGTCTGAGGTCACATGTAGGCCAGATCAGATGGCGGATTTCCTTCCCTAAAGAAGGCAGAAAATCAGGACAGGAGTAAGCCATTTGGCTCTTTAAGCCCGCAGTGCCTGAGTTCCCTTTTGTAAACCCATGCTGACTGTGTCTGACCCAGGCACTGTCTTCCAAGAACTCTGCTACAGAATCTTTTATAAGTATTATATTGTTTTCTCCACTACCGATTTCAGGCTAACCAGTCTATAATTCTTCAGTTTTCTTTCTCTCTCCTTTTTATAAAAATGGTAGGGTTATATTAACTACCGTCCAATCCATAGGAACTGTTCAAAGTCCATAGAATCTTGAAAGATGACCACCTATGCCTCCACTATTTCTAGGGTAGTTTCCGATTAGGCTCTGGAATGTAGATTATCAGGCCCTGGAGATTTATCTGCCTTTAGTCCCATCAATTTCTCCAACACCATTTCCCTACTAATACTGATTTCCTTCTGTTCTTCCCTCTCACCAGACCCTGGTGTTCCCCAACGTTTCTGACAGGTTATTTGTGTTCTCCTTTGTGAAGGAAGAAGCAGAATATGTATTTCATTTATCTCCCAGTTTCTGGTGCCCCATTATAACTTCCCCCGTTTCTGACTGCAACGGGTCTACATTAATCTTCACGACTTTTTTCTTTTCACATATCTACGGCAGCTTTTCCAATCAGTTTGTATGTTCCCTACAAGCTTTCCCTCATACTCTATTTTCCCATTCTCTTTGTCAGTCCCTTTGCCCTCCTTTGATGAAATCTGAACTGTTCCCATTCCCCAGGTCTGCTGTTCCTTTTTTTGGTCAATCTGAATGGCCCTTTCTTGGGTCTAATCCTATCCCTAATTTCACTAATGCACAATCCAAATAAGCAAAATCATGAAATAGATTGAGGCAAGGCTGAAACTTCAATAGAGAAAAATAAAGGCCTTTTATGCGATTAAGATTTCAATGGTTAAATTACCCATTCAAGAACAATAACATCTAATTCTCCAACTTGTACAGAATGTTCAAATGACTACAGTTGTTGTGTCCCAGAGTTATTCTTTGATCTTAAAAGGCATTAAGAGAAGATCAAATTCTGGTGCAGGACTTTCATTAGTTGTTGCCATAGCAATATTCTGCCAAACTAACTCATTTATTTTGCCCACCCTTCCCTGACAGTACAGATGCTTCTGAAAGGAAATCTGAATTCTTGCTTTTTCTTTCCACAGTTGCTACCCAAGGTGCTGAGTATCTGCAGTCACTTGCTTTCATATTCTCCATCTTGTGGAGAATGTTGAAATGGGCTGTTTCTTGAGGGACTAATGTATTAAATGTTCTGCTGGACTCAAAACTATATACACCTATTGATACAAAGTAGTTAACTGTATGTTAGAGGCCAGAGCATTTGGAGAAGCTTTACTTCATCTATCAAAATGAACAGAATTCAGAAGATAGTCATGAACCCTAATTTACAATATTGTGATCCACAAGTGCCCAAGAAACTAAGGTCATTCACCCAACTTCAAAAAGGTACAGAGGTAAGCAGCTAAAACATATTGGGAACTGAAAATGTGAGGGAAGGTGATAAAGAAGGTATGTTGGTTCAATCAAAAAAACAAAAACACTGAAATGACTTGAAGTCCTCAACAGCTAACAGAATTGATCCTAGAAACTTGATTGTCATTGCAAAATGCTCAAATACTAATACAAGGAGTTTAATACGCAAAGAAAAATCATGGGAAATAGAAACACCTTCAGCAGATTTGTAATACACTAACCTAACAGCTTGAAGCACTGATTTCCAAAATAGTTTGGCAATGTTGTGGAGAAATTGGGTCTATATTAAACTGTTCATATAAAATTTTAACCACGCTTAAGTTTTCGTAAACTTAGTTACAGTTTATTTGTGCCTTTTAACAATGTGATGATTCATTAGTTTTACAATTTCAAATTAGTAATTTCAAATGTTATGAACGGGAAATGAAGAGTGTGTTAGAATGTGAAATGTTAGAACCAACGGCATGCTAATTTGGGTTTTGAAGCAGATGGTCTACAGTCAGGCCTTCAAAGAGTTTTTTTGCCTACTTTCTTGCTATTAATGCACAGTAAGCCAGTCTGATGCTGATCAATTTGTCCAAAAAATTACATTCCCACTGGACTAACTCCAATCCCATCTACCTATCTTTCCTTCATGCAATCTCACACCAAACCTGTTATTATAATTTAACTTGTTAAACCCTGGTATCAGACTGTTAAATCTGCACTGTCAACCATTCATTTTCAACATCTCCTTCCTGAGGTACAATATCCAAAACTGAATGCAGTGCCCCACATGGAGCATGACTGCGGCTCTGTGTTACTGAAGCCTCTCACTTGCTCCTTTGCATTTCAGCCCACATGAGACACAGCCCTTTTGATCTTTTGTACCTGTACACTAGCTTTCCAGGTTGCGTGCAGGGCCATTGAGATCCCATCCCCACTCCAGTCCTGACCTGGAAACACTGAGATTTGTCTCTTGACACCTCCCCACATTGCAGGCCAACTCCTGGAGTTTTGCTCACCCATTCAGACCATCTGTAGGCCTTTGTGAAAACTGAGTACGGGGTTGCAAAATCGAGAAGGGCAGCCAGGTTCTTCAGTAACATTACTGAAAAGGGGAAATTCAACCTCTCCAATAAATAGCAGCAGAAGGTGAATTATGATTTAACAAATGTCTTATATAAAAATCTTTGATTCATTATCTTGAGTTTATAAAACAGACTTTGAAAAGCAATGTATACTCCCATTCCCTCCTTGTTTTTGTCTTTTTCAATAGACTGGGCTAGAAAACAAAAATCTTCACTGTCAATTGAGTTGTCCCACTGAAACAAAACGGCAGGAGTCAAACCAAAGTTCTTGCAATGTGCACTACGGCACTAACTAAGCAGACACCTATGTGTCCCACTACGTTCACTATTTCTGATCAAAGAAGTGCTCCAGCTCAGACAGAGGCTATTTTACCCATCTTATACCAGTTATGGATGTTCTGTTGGTAGCAGGTGTGCTGGTTCCTGTCTAAAAATGAGTCAGTAGGAATCTCTCAGTGCAACACAGGTCCTCCATGAAGACAGGGGCAAGGGAGACAGCATGCGAGCGAGAGAGAGAGCGCAAGAGAGAAAGAGACAGGGTGTGCGTGTGTGTGTAGAGAAAAAGAAGGCACTGATTAAGGTGATATTGTAAATCTAATACCAGCAGAGTGATTAATTCTTCTTTTAAAGTTTAACCTCAAATACCTCAAGACCGTCCCACCCCGATATAAAAGATTTAAGACGCAAACCAGAGCATCCTCTTGCTGCTTCTTCAGTTGTTCCAGCATCTGTTTGAACTCCAGCTCTTTCTGCTCAGCTTCCTCCAGGGTAGCCTGGTTCTGCTCCTCATAGGCCATGGCGACAACAGCCAGAATCAGGTTGACCAGGTAAAAAGAACCCACGAAGATGACAAGAACAAAGAAGATCATGTACGTCTTCCCTGCTGCTCTTAATGTCTGCAAAAGACACAATTTGTTTTTAAGTTCATTATTATGGAACACACAGTTAGGGTCACTGTCAACAGGCAAACATGGATACTGTGATACCCATCTACCAGCTTTACTATTATAGATTCATGGGATAGTTGGAGCACACAAGGCTGGTCATTCACTCCACATTCCCGGGCCTTTTAAACTGGACCTCCACAATTCTATTCTTTTCAGCTGTTTATCTGGTTCTTTTTTGATAGCTCTGATCAAATCTGCCTCCAACACAACCTCAGACAAAGCATTCCAGATCCCAACCACTTCCCCAAGTGAATGGGTTTTTCCCCATGTTGGCATTTCCTCTTTTGCCAATCACCTTAAATCAGTGCCCTCTGGTTTTGACCCTTCAGTCAGTGGGCATCATTTCTCTCCATGTACTCTGCCTGGTCCCCTTGCGATTGTCAATCAAGTCTTCTCCTTTTACTTCTCCTATTTCAAATATCAGTTATAAAACCTCTTGCTATCTGTGGTATTTTTATAGAGACCTTACTATATCTCAAAAACAGTTTGAAGCACTTCACAGTCAGTGAATATTTATAGAGGCAAATGTAGCTGCAGCTCTTACAGACGTTTTGACAGTGTTGGTTGAGGAAAGAACTTTGCTAAGCTATTAGGAAAGGTTTCTCGAGATATTGCCAAGAGATCCTTCATACCCATGGTGAACAGACATGACATCGGAGCAAATTACTGCAAATGCTGGAATCTGAACTGAAAACAAAAAATGCCATGAGTCACACTGGTTAGGCAGTATCCATGGAGAGAAAGCAAGCTAACATTTAGAGTCTAGATGAATGTTAGCTTGCTTTCTCTCCATGGATGCTGCCTGACCTGCTGTGATCTCCAGCATTTTTGTTTTATGAACAGTCAGGACCTTGGCCTAACAACTGATCTGATGAGCAGCATCTTGGACGATTCCACCCTTCCTCAGTATTGCACTGCAAAGTCAGCTCAATTGAAGTTCTGGAATTGGTACAACGTGAGTGCACAAAGTATGTCCCCAGATAGGCTGGAACCAGGGAAGCAGTTTTGCAAATTCACTTTGCTGGAGAGTGAACAGATCAGAGGTCAGATAGTTCCTCAATGAGTTCCCATCATATGAAACCTATAGGCTAAGCTGTGAACCCATGATCAATGTGACATGGTTTTGCAAGTTTATCAAGTTGAATACTCCATAGTTATATCGCTGATACTAACTATATACCAGTTTCTTGAACACTTTGGTAAATGTTATTGAAAACTTGCACTCAATTCTTCAAATTAAACAGGTTACTCCTTCTCTAAAATTGGTACAGGAACTTTATGCACATGTCTGGAATATTGTGAACAGTTTTGAACCCCTTATATATGGAAAAATTTATTGGCATTACAGGCAGTCCAGAGAAGGTTCACTCAGCTGATACCAGGTATGGAGGGATTGTCTTATGAGGAGAAGTTGGGCTTGTATTCTTTGGAGTTTAGAAGAATGAGAGGCGACCTTATTGAAACATACAAGATTCTTAGGGGACTTGACAGGCGAGATGGGGAGAGGTTGTTTCCCCTTGTGGGAGAGTCGAGGACAAGAGAGCATCATCTCAGAATATGGGGTTTCACATTTATGACAGAAATGAAGATGAAATTCTTCTCTCAGAGGGTAGTGAATCCGTGGAATTCTTTACCGTAGACAGCTGTCGAGTCAATAAGTATATTCAAGGCTGAGACAGACAGATTTTTAATCAGTGAGGGAAATCATGCGTTATGGGGAAAAGGCAGGAAAGTGGAGTTGAGGATTATCGATTCAGCCATGACGTCATTGAATAGTGAAGCACACTTGATGGGCTGTATGGCCTACTTCTGTTCTTATGTCTTCTGCTTTCACTTCCTTCAAAAGGGTGGTGGGACAGATATTTGGGTGGCAATAAAACTGGAGGTTATAAGGGGTATGTAAAGATCAAGACTCTCAAATGCTCCATTCAACTGGAGCTCTGTGCTTGGAGTCAGGGTAAGGGTGTCAACTATGAATAGTGGAAGTGTATTGGTAGATGAATATGCTGCATTTTTTCTGAAATATTTTTGGGAATCAGGAAATGGTTAAACAGAACTTTTTCCTCTGAAAATTAAACAGGCCCATGATAATGTACATGTACCTGAGATAGGATAGGAACAGATTCTTTGGGCTAAATGGCATTTTCTTAATCAATTTTGGGAAAAGCTTGTGAGTGTCATGTTCTATATACATCAAAACATCAAGGCTGAGCTGGACAGATTTTTGATACAGTGGACTTAATCATTCTAGAGAGCAGGAAAGTGGAGTTGAAGTTACAATCAGATCAGCCATACCTGTACTGAATTGCAGAAGAGCAATTATATCAGCTATGATTGAATGGCAGAGCAGACTCAATGGGCCGAATGGCCTAATTCTGTTCCTACATCTTATGATCTAAGAGGCTTGAGGGGTCAAAAAGCCTACTCCTGCTCCTATTTCTTATGTTCTTATTTTAGATTTAGATTTATTTATTTGTCACATGTACTAGTATAGGAATATGTAAGTACAGCAAAAAGTGCATTATGGAAACCCATCTGTCATACATTACACAGTTAATTTCCTTGCACTCTAAGATTCTGCTCTGATTATTGAATCAATATTGCCCTTCAGTTGCTAATTAACCCAGAAGCTCTGTGTCATCGTTGGTCAATCTGACCAATGAACAGACCATTTGCAGAGTCTTGCAAATTACAGTTGATTTTTTTTAAGTCTCAATTTTCTCAAATGAATCTTGAAATTGTCTCTCATGCATTTTCATTTCTCTGTAGATCTTCTATGGCTGTTTCCGGTTTTCCAGGTCTGTTTGCACACAGACTCTGCTGCTGGCCCTGGGCCAGGTAAGGAGAGGAACAGCAGGTTGATATTGTGCTGCAGGAGCAGATTGGAGTCAGGATAACTGCCAGGATCGGAACTGCTATTTTAGACACAGTTAGCCCATGAATGTTACTCATAAGCTGCTAAGTGCCAAAAAATGAACAATTCTGTTGCATTTTAGAAGGCCAAATCAAGTTAGTATGCAAGATTTATTCCCTCCCCCAACCAACGCTGAAAAGAAGCATCTTCCTTCTCAATTTTCTACCTTTTGTATAATCTCCTGAATGTCTTTGCTTTTTGTCAGGGTTTCAGTTCCATGAGGGACAATTTAACTTAGTCGGTTATATCACAGAATTGTTATAGTGCAGAAGGAGCCCATTCCGCCCATTGTGCGTGCACTGGCTTGTCAAGTGAGCATCATTCCCAAGTGTCAATCTTCCACATTTCCCCTGTGTCCTTGCAAATCATTTTTATCCAAATAACCATCCTGTGCCCCTCTTGAATGCCTCAATGGAACTTGCCTCCCCGACGTTTCCAGGCAGTGTATTCCACACCCTAACTACTTGCTGGGTGAGAACATTTTTCCGTTTCTGTACTGTATGAATCTATGACTCTATGACTCACATAACCCTTGCTTCGTTTACACATCACTTTCAATCCACTCCCCTCTCATTCTTGTTCCTTATACATGTGGGAACAGCTTCTCCCTATTTACTCTGTACAGCCCTCATTCATGATATTGAAAACCTCTAACAGATCTCCCTCTCAGCCTTCTTCTCTCCAATGAGAATAGTCCCAACTTCTTCAATCGATCCTTATCACTAAACATACCTGAAACCATTCTTGTAAATCCCTTCTGCACTCTCTCCAATGCACTTTCACATCTTTCCTATAATGTGGGGCCCACAGCTGTACACAATCCTCCAGCTGAGGTCTAACAAATGTCTTGTACAAGTTAAACATCATCTCCCTGCTCTTGTACTCTAAATGGCTACAGTGCGTAAAATAACTCCACAGAGGCTGATATCCCGTCATTAAGTCACCCCTGACACTGGTCCAGTATCCTCAGGCCAGCTCTCAGAGCGAACAGAGCCTCTGACCATCCTGTTTATAACTGTCAGCCAGGGCTCCCTGATTAGACCAGGTTAACAGCCCCAATCAGGGAACTCAGATTCTATGAGATCCATCTGAATGACCTCATTACAATCACTACTGTGTGGTTCAGAATAACATCAATACTGGGGGCTTGATTTGAAAATTTAAATTTTGCTGTAATTCTTTGCCTGGGTCTATCTAAATCATGTCCCTAATAAGAAGACATGAGAGATTCCAATACAGATCTTTGAGCAAAACTTGAACATATTCGACCAATTAGAAAAAAATGATGTACTCCCCGCTATCTACCCCCAGACATCACTCTATCCATGGAGCTATATCTTCTCCTTATAGCCATACACCTCATCTTTATACTGAGTCGCTTCCTTGGCACTCGGTCAACTATTTCCTGGAATTTAATATATACACAACAATTGCATTTCTTTTACAAATACACTGTCCAAAATTCAATAAAATTAGCCAAACATGACTTACACCTCCAGCCCTGCCTCTCCAATTCGTCTGGCATTTTTCAGCATTCATTGATTCTGTCCCATACCCCACCAGGGATCGAAAAGTTGATTCACAATTGGGACAAGGCTATCTGTAAATCTCATGCCTGAAACCTTTCACCTCTTTTGAACAGAAGCGAACCATCTGCCACCTTCTAATCCTTTGGCAGAATTCCTATTTTCAAAGATATTTGGAAAATCATAGATAGTATTTTGCTAATTCTGCAGTTTAAAACAAAAAGGCCCAAGAAAACCATCAGGCCCCAAAAATCTACCAGACCCTAGAAGTCTGCTTTTTCACTCTTCATTCTATCATTGTACGTTAATGCCATTTCCTTCTGAATATTTACCTTTGATGGAAGCTCTTCTGGACTTTTTTAAAATCTCTATGGGAATTCCAATTGTTTCTATGTAACATTGCTGCGCAACCTTTAGCTACCTCAGCATTATGCTCTTGAAATTTCTCCCCTAAATTCCTCCATGACCACACACCTCCCAGTCCTTTTAAAAGATTCTCCTTAAAATGAAACCTCTGACCACCACTGCTCCTAAAATCTCATTCTTTCGATTTTCTGAAAATATCTTTATGAAGATCTTTGGACACTGTTCTATATTAAAGATACTATAAAAATTCAAATTGCTGTTGGATGGAGTAAGCAATTTCCCACATCTCCATAAAGTTTATAAAACGTACCAACATCTCAAACATGTGCTTGTAAAATGAACTCAGCAGCTACAGGGACCAAATGGCAAATGGCATGTCAGCCCTTATTGCAAGGTAACCAGAGTACAAGAATAAAGAAGTCTTGCCTCAATTCTAATGACACCACACCTGGAGTAGTGAAAGTAGATTTGGTCTGTATTTAAAAGAAGGACACACATGCAATGGAGGTCATACAGTGAAGATTCACAAGACTGGTCCCTGGGATGACAGACTGAGTAAATTGGGGTGATATTCTCTGGAGTTTAGAAGAATGAGGGGGAATCTTATTGAAACAGACAAGATTCTGAAGGGTCTTGACAGGGTCCATACTGAGTGATTGTTTCTCCCTGACTGAGGAATCCAGAACACGGGGTAGTGGGGCACAATCTCAGGGTAAGGGGCTGAAGCCCAGGTTCAACTCTCAACTGCAACAAAGGTGTGTGTGTAATAGCAACTCTGAACAGGTTGGTTAGAAAATATTGATAAAGGAGGGGGGAACAACTGCTGACTGTTGGACTGGTGCAGTCAATAACCTCTCTGCACCAAAAGGTGGCATGGTGGCTCCATGGTTAGTGCTGGTGCTTTGCAGTGCCAGGAACCCAGGTTTGATTCTAGTCATAGGTGACTGTCCATGTGGAGTTTGCACATTCTCTCTGCGTCTGTGTGGGTTTTCTCCCACAGTCCAAATATGTGCAGGCTGGGTGGATTGGCCATGGGAAATTGCCTGTAGTGTCCAGGGATGTGTACATTAAGTGGATTAGCCATGGGAAATGTAGGGCTACAGGGATAGGGTAGGGGGGTGGGTTTGGGTGAGATGGTCTTTGGAAGGTCAGTGTGGGCTCAATGGATCAAATGGCCTTCTTCTGCACTGTAGGGTTCTATAATCTATGAAAAAGGTTTAGATTGTTTGATTAACCAGGTTAGAATCTGTTGAAAGCGAGTACAACTGTTCACACAACAAGCTAGTATACCGATTGTGCACTAAAATCAGCAAATTAAATATTTGAACATATGAACACATAAGGATAAAATGCCTTCTCACTTACTAGCTGGTACAAATTCTCCCAGAAATCCTGTGTCATGAGTCGAAACAAGGCTAGAAAAGCCCAACCAAACGTGTCAAAGCTGGTGTACCCATAGTTAGGATTTCTTCCTGCCTTCATGCACATATACCCTTCAGGACATTGGCTAAAAGAAATGTAACAGATCATGTACAGCATTTAGTTTCCACAAGGGCACATTATGAAAGTCTGCATTTTGCCTTTGTACCAATTTGTTGACATATTTTTGCTAAGTGAGCATTTCTATGACAATTTTTCAGAATATCAGTTGGATTCTGACTTCAGGTAACATGGGGTGAATTTTGCTTCACTGCTTTGCACTTCTTGCACTGCACACCATTTTTCATTCAAGCTGGGTCAGAGAGGCGAAATAACTTTTTCTGGATTCTTAACCAATTGCAGATGACACAAACATCAGGGGAGCTGTGGATAGTGTAAAAGGTTGTCAAAGGATACATCGGGATATCGATCAGTTGCAGATATGGGCGGAGAAATGACAGATGGCGTTTAATCCAGGCAAGTGTGAGGTGTTGTAATTTAGGAGATCAAACGTTAAGAGAAATATACAGATAATGCCTGGATCCTCAATAGTGTTGACGTACGGAGGGATTTTGGGGTCCGAGTCCATAGCTCCCTGAAAGTGGCCACACAAATATATAGGATGGTAAAGAAGGCATACGGCATGCTCGCCTTTATTGGTCAGGAAATTGAGTACATGAGTCAGGGTGTCATGTTGCAACTTTATAGGACCTTGGTTAGGCTGCACGTAGAGTATTGTGCTCAATTCTGGTCGCCACATTACAGGAAAGATCTTGTGGCTTTGGAGAGGGTGAAGAAGAGGGTTAGCAAAATGCTACATGGATTTGAGGGTATGAGCTACAATGGTGGCTGGACAAACTAGAATTGTTTTCTCTGGAGCGGCTGAGGCTGAAGGGTAACCTGGTAGAAGTCTATAAAATTATGAGAGGCCTAGATGGGATTGACAGTCAGAATCATTTTCCCAGAGTTGAAATGTCTCATGCTAGGAGGAATCCATTTAAGGTAAGAGGGGGAAAGTTCAAAGGAGGAGATGTAAGGGGCAAATTTTTGACACAGAGAGGGGTGGGAGTGTGGAACGGGCTGCCAGGGCTGGGTGGTGGAGGCAGATACAATAGGGGTGTTTAAGAGATTTTTAGATAAGCACGTGGATATGCAAGGAATGGAGCGATATGGATCATGGGAGAACGGATTAGTTTAATTTGGCATCATGTTCAACACAATTTCATGGGCTGTAGGGCCTATTTCTGTGCTGTACTGTTCTATGTTCAACAGAGTCATCACGTCAAGAACCTGGATCGATACAGAAGTCCAAACCTGGGTGGGAAACCTGTTCAATGGTTCACTCCTCCTTTCATAGGGATCCATTGAATGAGTTGAACAATGAAAACTTTTTTGCGCAACAAAATTGTGAACACGTTCTCTATAAATGAGGATTTGGCTTTATTAAACAACAAATATTTGAGACATTTTCATCTATCATGAGGGAGAAAGGTAGTTCTCAAATTAAGCCAGGCTCAATTGAGGGTCTCTCTCAGGAGTGAGAAAAAGGGCAGATGGGAGATTTGTGTCTTCAGTCTCCTTGATGCATTGTGGTGGCAAGCTACAGGCTGGCATTTTAGATGCGGGATAACTAACCACCCCCTTGCTTGTGAGATTGTGAATGAGAAGAACCAAATATAGGAAATGAATAAAAATGCAATATAAAAAAAAGGGCAAAGGGTAATCAGCATGTTCTTGCTCCGTGTTACCGTAAAGCCAGTTAGAAAATTGAACAGTGCAAACACAAACTGTCAGCAACATTTTTCTTTGAATAGATGCTGAGCTGTCCATCTGCAATGTAGCCTGCAGTAAAACGGTTCCCAAATACTTTATACAGTAAAAGTATTTGCTGTGGATTTCTTGCTGCTTCCCATTCATTTGTTTCTTTCATTTCTCTTCTGACAGGAAATTATTTAGCATAAAATAGGGAATACCACGAATACTGTTTTCAAAAGTCAGTTTGGAGGAAAAATATAGATGTCACTTCCATCACAGTTACTGTTCAACATGCCTCACAGAATCTCACCCTGTAAGCAGGTAACATGGGACATTCAGAAGGCTTTATTGCTGACAAATCTTCAAGTTACATCTAAATTTCTTGATGAATGTGCAACTTGGCAGGTTGGCTGCTACCAAGAAAATGAGCTCCTTTCTGGAAGATGAGGTGGCTCCCATGGTTCTCAAAGCTTTTCACAACCAGTGAAGTAAGTAACAAAGACTGAAAGATTGCAGTGGGTGAAGGTGGAAGACAGTGGCTAAGATCTTGAGAGATTGTTGACCATTCCCTTACTGCATGCCAAAACTATTTATAATCACAGATCTGCATGAATGGCTTTGGATGTCATGACCCTGGAGACCTATTCTTTCCCCCATGTCTAAAGAGCTAACTCAAGGTGCTCTTCAATGCAATACTGCCATCCAATGAAATCAGCAGACTGTTGGCACAAGGTTATCATTCAGCATGCCATCACTATGAATCTTCTAAGTTAATATACCTCAGGCATAAGCACCAGAACAACCTGGGGACTACATGTCACGGGCTTGATTCAGAGGATTGAAAGCCAACTTAAACCTGGGCACACTAGTAACAGTAAAACAATCACACCTGGGTCCTGCATGTCACCAAACCTCTGAGGGGTAACAATAATTAAACGACAATGAGAATTGCCAAAGATACTATTCAAACCACTGATGGCGTTCAGCAGGTATAAGATGGTCTTCAATACTGCAAGACCTTATGCAAATTTCTTTACAGAGCAAACAAAAATGGATGTTTCACAATCTGACACCCTCATACAGAAATAGCTTTCCTTAAAGTTTCTGGCTGCCGAAATCACAGCACCAGGTAAGGATAGTGTGAAAGTACACTTCAAAGTGTCAGTGTACTGAGTAAAGGAAAATTCATCAGTGAATTAATTTGCCATATATAGGTCAGTAACTGCAACTTTGTTGCACAGTTGCCATACCTTGTCATACCATATTGTTGGGAAAGGCTTGGTTCAATAATATGCACAAATAAGATGTAAACAATATTCACTCCAGTGATGTTCCAGAAAATGGCCACCTCCATGAAGAGACACAATCTTACCATTGCCTCTTGACATTCAATAGCATTACCACTGAACCCCTCACTGTCAACATCCTGCGGGCTACCACTGACCAGAAACTCAACTGGACTATCCATATAAACACAGGGGCTTCAAGAGTAGGCCAGAGGCTAGGAATACTGCGGTGAGTAACTCACCTCCTGACTCCCCAAAGCCTGTCCCACTATCTACAAGGCACAAGTCCGGAGTGTGATGGAATACTCCCCACTTGCCTGGATGGGGGCAGCTTCAACAACACTCAAGAAGCTTGACACCATCCAGGACAAATCAGCCCTCCTGATTGTTACCATTGCCATAAACATCCACTCCAACCACCACTGATGCTCAGTAAAAACAGTATGTACCATCTACAAGATGCACTGCAGAAATTCACCAAGGTTCCTTAGACAGCACTTTCCAAACCCACAATCACTTACATTTAGAAGGACAAGGGCAGCAGATACATGGGAACACCACATCCTGCTATTTCCCCTCCAAGCCACTCACCATCCTGGCATGGAAATATATCACTATTCCTTCATTGTCACCAGGTCAAAATCCTGGAATTCCCTCCCTAACGGCAAAGTCTGCCAGAAAAATACATGGGAAGCACAAGGGTGCATGTGATGCTATTAAGGGAGCCCATCAGTGAGAGCTATACCCAGCCAGTATTACAGAGGCTCAGGAGGCCTGAGAGTAGCAATTGCAGAAGAACAACATCAGCACAAAAATGTAAAAAACCCACAATAGTCTCAGAGGGCAGAATCTTATGAGCACAAGTGGGCTATAGGTGAGATTTGTGGCAGAACTTTGCGACAAATCCAGCAAGACGCATTTCAAATTTGAGATGATCTCGCAGTACCTTTTATGCTTTCCACAAATAGGTGAGGTTCTCACTAGGTAGTGCCAAGTTACCAACTGACGGCAATTTGTGCTTGTTAAACGTTTTGTTAAAAGCCCAACTTGCCTCATTAATATTCAGCTCTCTATTTTACCAAACTCCCCCAGTAATCCAGATGTGGGGAATTCTCAACATGGAAGTCAGAGCGAGCACCTGGTGGATTCTGCTTACTGCCTGTTCCGAACTATCTCCATGTTGGACACTGGGCACCAACATCACAGGGCATGCTCCATGGGGCACACACACCCCACAGACACTGACATCCAACATGTACCACCCTCCAAGTACCCTCATGGCACATTTCTGATCCACTTACAGGACACTTCTGTCCTTCAGTGCTGCACCTCAGGCTGCCCTGGGAACTCTCGTTGTAATGCTGCAGCAAGGGACACTGTGTGCTCAAGGACACAGCCCCAGCTCATGGCCCGCACCAGGTTGGATCTCCAGCCTGTTCACTTGCTCTCTCAGTGCTCCCTCACTCTGAGCCCACCTGGATACTCACAGCATCCCTGCCTTGCCTTGTCCCTCAGCCAGAGATACCGGCCTCACAGCACTGCTGCCTTTTCTTGCCATTTAGTGCAGACACAAAGGCAGGAAGCTTGTTCTGGCTGTCAGCAGGTCTCAGTCACATCAAGGGAGACAGCCTTCGCTGGTGGAGGAGGGGGGGGGGGCTCCCGGCTGTAAGTCAGGGGCAGCCTCCGATCCCAGTCCAGGAGTTTGGACACGGTCAGTCAGCCACTCGGGACGGTCGGAGTCAGGGCCCTCCCCTGTAAGGGCTGAGGAGCTGAATATCAGGCAGCCCACCATCCATCTTCAGCCTTTCTGCCCTGTTGGGGGCTGTTTATGTTGGTGGAGTGGGGAAGTTCATTGACCTTCTTCCCTCAGTGTTAGGCTTTCCTCCAGACGGCTGAGACCGCACTGACACTGTTTCCTTTCTCCCCTTCCTGAAGTCACAGCATCACAGACCTAAGTAGTCAACATTACTTGATCAAAGAGGCTACTCTTTAAGTAGAAGACTGAGAGAGTGTGATAACAGGGTTCTGCACTCTCCGCCGCAGAAACCCTGAATAACAAGCAGTGAAAGGGGTCTTGGCTGATTTATTCTCCCCGCAGTTTAACATTACTAAAGCAAAATGCAGATCCCCAACAGCTGCCCAACTGAGATCAGCACAGACACCAGATGAAATTGTGGAACCTTCTGGTCTTTATGATTATGTCCCACATCAGACAGCCAAATTCAACTGGAAGAATCTTTGACAAATATCATAATTAGAAAACAGGGTGGAATTCAACAATTAGAATACACACACAGAAGATAAAACTTACCCGGCATCTGTGCTATTACCACAAAGCAATGGATCAGCCATTCCTGCCACCCAGTAGAAATTTGCTACAAGGAAACATAATAATGTTTTCATTAAATTCATTTCTTCACAAAATAGTTCACAATAATTAATCTTTCATTCCCTCCCCCCACCCCGCCACACACACAATATGTAATTAAAGCTCTGAAAACATTACAAGTATTATCTAGTCCCACAATCACAGTTGCTACAGGCAAGAAAATTTGAGACATTCCACAAAAAAAAAGTAAACCATTAGCTCCAAGGTTAGACTGCATTCTCGCAGTCTTCTGAAGTGCACTTTTTTAGGCCCCTTATCCCTCCCTTCTTTAAGCCATCCTATTTGGCATGCCATTATCACATGAAGTGTTGGTCTCTTGTTGCTCCAGAACAGTTCTGGTTGAGATTGCAAAGGGATGTGCCCAACGGGGATTGGCAAATGTTTATAATCAGTGGGATTACGAAGATGAGTGCAGAGAAAGGTATCAAAATCTTGTATAGAACACATTTCCAGTGATCACAATTGTGCCATACAGAACGAGGGGAACTGGTCTTGAATATCCAGTGCAAGACATACAATCAGATAGGTCACATGGATCTGTCTTGAGTAACTTTGGAAGGTGGGATGGAGGAGTTATAGGACAAGAAAAGGTTTGCAAGACATTCCTATAGAGATGAAATTTGTTGAGTAGAACATATAATGAAGTAAATACACAACTTTGGAATAAATTAACTGACTTTGCGGGACACATGGCCTTTTCTCATTGTAGGAATTCACTGTTTCCACCAATTCAATCAGCCAGTATTAAAGCTGTAGCCAAAATCTAAGGCACACAGATTCATTGAAATAGGGACCCAACTCCTAGCAGACTGCAGTTACCTGCCTAGGCCAGTCAAAACTTAGAAGGAGGTGGGTCAAGTTTGGGTTTGAAATTTTAACTTCTTGGTGACCCAACACATTTTTGGGGGTTAAAATAATCCTGAATATAACAGCAGTATAATACACAGCTGAAGGGACTGAATTCAAGCTAATGCTGTTCAGTATTATTCATTTGAGCATAAATAGTTTCCAGTGCTATGTTATAATGTAGCTGGGTATTTTTATCTTGTTGCTTCTGACTACATCTTTGGCCAAAGTGAAGGAGATGGAGACATTAATATGCAATTGACAGGGGGGCAGCCAAGTGTCCATGCAAAACATATAAGTGTCGAAAGGGCTTCCATCAAACAGTGATTTTTCTCCCTCTCCACTATTCAGATGATCTTTGACAGATGTGTAGCACGAAACTGTCCAGAAATTGCTGAATGTCAGTATGATGTGGAGGTGCTAGTGTCGGATTGGGATGGACAAAGTCAAGGGCATTCAGCCTCCGATCTTCAGGTAAACGTCCTTCAAGGTGGACTCCGCGATACACAACAACGCAGAATCGCTGAGCAGAGACTGATAGCCACGTTTCATACCCATGAAGACAGCTTCAAACATGACCTTGCGTTCACGTCGTGCTACAGGTGATCCCACCACACTGTTCTGTATCTGTAAAATCTTTGTTACTGTCCTGTTTTGATAGCATCATCTTGATAAATTGTTATGATCTCTCGACCTTAATTAGTTGGTACAGTTTTGAATTACTTATTACACTCTCACACACATACACTCTCACCCACACACACATGCGCACACGCGCAAACACACACACAGACCCTCTCTCTCTCACACACATATACTCTCTCACACTCACACAGACTCCCTCTCTCTCACACACATATACTCTCTCACACACACACACTCACTCTCTCAAGTGTGCGCGCACACACATACACACAGCATAGCGGCTCAAGGTTCAATGGTTAGCACTCCTGCCAGGGACCCAGGTCCGATCCCACCCTCAGGCAACTGTCTGTGTGGAGTTTGCACATTCTCCCTGAGTCTGCGTGGGTTTCCTCCGGGTGCTTCCGTTTCCTCCCACAGTCCAAAGATGTGCAGGTTAGGGTGGATTGGCCATGCTAAATTGCCCGTAGTGTTCAGGGATGTGTAGATTAGGTGGGTTATAGGGGGATGGGTCTGGGTGGGATGCTCTGAGGGTTGGTGTGGACTTGTTGGGCCGAAGGGCCTGTTTCCACACTGGAGGGATTCTATGATTCTTCTACATACACACCCCTAAATCTATGGGGTGAATCATTTCATTCCAAGATGTTTGTTTACTTGCAGATGCATTCTATTTTGTTCAAAAAACATACAATTTGTAGTCACAGTCTGTCAGTGTGGCATCTTATAAATTCCAGCTTTCGGAATAAACACCAGCCTGATTCCAGGTTAAAACTCTGAGACGGATTCTGAACAAAGCCTCACACCTACAATTCAGTGTCTGACCTGAGATGTCACCTTTTGTATATTCTTATGGCTCTGCCTGATTGTCACGACAGCACAGCACTGACATTGACTTTATAATCCTTGTCACCTGCAGAGACTTATTATCTGACACTCCACTCACACGAGTTGAATGATCTTTTGATCTCTCTGCCCATAAACTTTGTGTTTGTGTGTCCTGCTCTCTCACTGCACCTGACGAAGGGGCTGCGCTCCAAAAGCTTGTGTGATTCCAAATAAACCTGTTGGATGAAAACCTGGTGTTGTGTGACGTCTGACTGAGTGTCAGTACGTAAGAAGCATTTTAGACAGGCTGCTTTTTCCATAAAACAAACCCAACAGTCATAAGTTTGAGGTTGGCTCAGAATATATAAAATTATACAAGTGACCACTGTTAGGTAAGTATTCTTAACTGCCCATATTTGAAGAAGGTGACCTGTAAAGGTCACTTCTTTTACTCTTTAATATGATGCCAGTTGATCTAGGCTCTGCTGTGTAATGCTTAGAGCTTCTTGTTGTATAGAATACAAACTAAAACCAGTGCCCTTCGCTTTGTTAGTACTTTCTGCAACTTGTTGCTGCTTTGTTTTGAAGATCACATTCTGCTGCAGGACAAAGTCAAACTCTGCCAATGACCAAAAACTGCAAGAATGTCAAAATATCAAACTCCCTTGAGTAAGAATATCCAATTCACTCTTTTAAAATACACAAAATGCAAGGTAGCTAAAAAAAGAAGCACGTGGTTGACAATCCTCTTTTACCCTCTATTCTGTCTCTTTTCCAGATATTATCTTCTACCTGGCAGAACCATGTGTGCCCCTTATATTCACCATCAACCTTGAGGGCTATACTGTCATAATCTTCAAGTGCCACTCTACAACCAGTCAATTGGGCAGATGTGAGCATGAGGAGTTACCACTCCCAATTTGTAAACACTCTCTTAGGGTAGGTCTTGACTCCAGAGGTGCCAGACATCAAGCTGGCCAAACCCAAGTTTTCCAAATTGTGTACATCTATAAATTACATGGTGCAAATACTGACACCTGTGAAGTGTTCCTTTGTTCCTTATTTTAAGAGAGCTGATAAAGCCATTTATTCACACACAGGACCCTGTTCTTTATAGGCAAAAGGAATTACCGACACTGGCCCTAAACCCCACCTCTTCCTCCGTTACATTGATGACAGTATCGGCGCCGCCTCGTGCTCCCACGAGGAGCTCGAACAGTTCATCCACTTCACCAACACCTTCCACCCCAACCTGAAGTTCACCTGGACCATCTCTAACACCTCTCTCTCCTTCCTGGACCTCTCTGTCTCCACCTCAGGTAACCACCTAGAAACCGATATCCATTTCAAGCCCACCGACTCCCACACCTACCTAGAATACATCTCCTCCCACCCACCTTCCTGCAAAAATGCCATCTCCTATTCACAATTCCTTCACCTCCGCCGCATCTGCTCCCAGGATGAGACATTCCACTCCCGTACATCTCAGATGTCCTCATTCTTCAAGGACCGCAACATCCCCCCCTCAGTGGTCGAGAACGCCCTTGACCGTGTCTCCCGCATTTCCCGCAACTCATCCCTCACACCCCGTCCCCGCAATAACAACCAAAAAAGAATCCCCCTCGTCCTCACGTACCACCCCACCAACCTCCGGATCCAACGCATCATCCTCCGACACTTCCGCCATCTGCAATCCGACCCCACCACCAAAGACATCTTTCCCTCCCCACCCTTGTCTGCTTTCCGGAGGGACCACTCTCTCCGTGACTCCCTTGTCCGCTCCACACTCCCCTCCAGCCCCACCACACCTGGCACTTTTCCCTGCAACCGCAGGAAGTGCTACACCTGCCCCCACACCTCCTCCCTCACCCCAATCCCAGGCCCCAAGAAGACTTTCCACATCAAGCAGATGTTCACCTGCACATCTGCCAATGTGGTATACTGCATCCGCTGTACCCGTTGTGGCCTCCTCTACATCGGGGAAACCAAGCGGAGGCTTGGGGACCGCTTTGCGGAACACCTGCGCTCAGTTCACAACAAACAACTGCACCTCCCAGTCGCGAACCATTTCAACTCCCCCTCCCATTCCTCAGACGACATGTCCATCCTGGGCCTCCTGCAGTGCCACAGTGATGCCACCCAAAGGCTGCAGGAACAGCAAATCATATTCAGCCTGGGAACTCTGCAGCCCAATGGCATCAATGTAGATTTCACAAGCTTCAAAATATCCCCTCCCCCAACCGCATCCCAAAACCAGCCCAGCTCATCTCCACCTCCCTAACCTGTCCTTCCTCTCACCTATCCCCTCCTCCCACCTCAAGCCCCACCCCCATCTCCTATCTACTAACATCATCCCGCCCCCTTGATCTGTCCGTCCTCCCTGGACTGACCTATCTCCTCCCTACCTCCCCACCTACACTCACCTTTACTGGCTCCATCCCCGCCTCTTTGACTTGTCTGTCTCCTCTCCACCTATCCTCTCCTCTATCCATCTTCTATCCGCCTCCCCCTCTCTCCCTATTTATTTCAGAACCCTCTTCCCCTCCCCCATTTCTGATGAAGGGTCTCGGCCCGAAACGTCAGCTTTCCTGCTCGTCTGATGCTGCTTGGCCTGCTGTGTTCATCCAGCCCCACACCTTGTTATCTCGGATTCTCCAGCATCTGCAGTACCTATTATCTCTGTCCATACACTCTACCTATTTTTAAAAAAATGGAGACTGCCAATCCCTCCTGCAATGGCCAACCAACCAAACGTGACCCACCTGGTCCAAGGTTTATCAGCTAAGACTGACAGTTAACAGTTCTGGCTGCATTTCCATACCAGCCATGGTCTATCCTCTTCTCACATAAATTGGTGTTCCCTTTCTAAGTCTTGATGAGGACAAGACAGAAAGTTTTGACTAGGTATATCTTTTTAGCAACATTGAATTTATTCACAGCGAATAGTCCTGTCGCCAAAAACTAGTAACTTAGATATAGAATTGCGTGGAAATTTCACAGAATCACAACAGTGTAGATAGAGGTCATTTGGCCCATCGAGTCTGCACTGACACTTTGAACAGCACCCCACCCAGACGTAGCCCATCCCCGTAATCCTGCCTTTACCAGAGTTAACCCACCTAGCCTGCACGTCCCCGAATACTACCAGCCAATTTAGCATGGCCAATGCACCTAGCCTGCACATCTTCGGACTGTGGGAGGAAACCCGCACAGACCTGGGGAGAACATACAAACTCCATACAGACAGTCACCAAGGTTGGAATCAAACCTGGGTCCCTGGCTGTGTGAGGCGACAGTGCTAACCACTGAGCCACCATGTCACCCATGTCTCAGTTATTTATCTTCTACACAAATATTGCTCCCAATCGGGTGTGCTTGACCTGTTCCAGTTTTCATTTATTCTATTGTGACCTCATCCACCTGAGGTTTTCCTTTTAATGTCTTGTGTACTAGAAACCCCAAATCTCTCCAGTCTTCCACAGCACCCAGTTTTGCCCAATACACCTGTTCACATTTACTGTCATTGGATTCCATCGCCCACCACTAAACTATAGGTCCTGAAGCCCAGGCTAAGGCTGTAGGGACACAGATTCAAATCTCACCACAATAGCTGATGGAATTTAGATTCAGTTAAATCTGGAATTAAGTTTAAGGAAAGCCAGTGTCAGTAATAACTGTATCACAAGGACTGCATTGCTACAAGATGACAACTCACTGCCGTCTTCAGACTTGGGCTGAAAAATGGCATGTGACACTTACGACAGATGAATGTCAGGCAATGACCATCTCTAACAGGAGATAATTTAACCATCACTTCTTGCATTCGATAGCATGACCATCATTGAATCCTCCACTATCAACATCCTGAGGGCTACCAATCACCAGAAACTGACCTGGACTAGCCATATAAATACAAAAGCTACAAGGGCAGGTCAGAGGCTAGGAATCCTGCGGTGAATAATTCACCTCCCCAAAGCCTGTCCACTATCTACAAGGCACAGGTCAGGAGTGTGATGGAATACTCCCCACTTGCCTGGATGGGGGCAGCTCCAACAACACTCAAGAGGCTTGACACCATCCAGGACAAAGCAGCTCACTTGATAGGCACTGCATCAACTAACATCCTCTCCCTCCATCACCAATGCTCAGTAGCAGCAGTGTGTACTGTCTGCAAGATGCATTGCAGAAATTCACCAAAGATCCTTAGGCAGCACCTTCCAAACCCACAACCATTTCCATCATGAAACACAAGAGCAGCTGATACATGGGAACACTATGACCTGCAAGTTCCCCTCCAAGCCACTCACCATCCTGACTTGGAAATATATTGCCATTCCTTTAGTGCCACTGAGTCAAAGTCCTGGGATTCCCTCTCTAATGGCATTGTGGGTCTACCTACAGTAGGTGAATTGCTGCAGTTCAAGAGGGCAGGTCACCTCCACCTTCTCAAGGGGGCAACTTGGGACGGGCAATAAATGCTAGGCCGAGCCAGTGACGCTCATGTCCCACGAGTGAATTACAAAACATCTTTGAATGTAATTTGGAATAGGCAACAAATACTGACCTTGCCATTGGCACCCACATCCCATGAAAGAAACACAGAAACATAGAATAAAGGAGCAAGATTAGGTCATTCAGTCCTCCAAGCCTGTTCCACAATTTATTATAATCGTGGATGCCGGTACACTCATGCTACCAGGTCAATGGGGAACCAAGTATGCATTATTTTTAGAGCTTCATACAGTAGGTTCTCCTTCCGTAACCTGCATTTTATTGTGTTGTTTTGGTTGACTTTTCTCTCTTAATTTAAATCGGTACCTCCACTACAATGGATCATATTTTTCTGTCGAAGCCCATTGATGGATGACTGGCAGAATCAGGAGAACTGATTTTGCTTCCTCAAGCACAATATTTGGCTTGAAAAGATGCCTTGCACAGTTCAAGCAGCTCTTGAAGGTGGACTTTTTCACCTAGGTTCAACAACTGAAGTTAGACGTTTGACCCTAATTGGTGTGCTGGTTTCAGGGCTAAAATCAGCAAAATTATGCTTTGTTACTTATTGATGTAGAAAAAAAAGGCTCCCTCAGGTTCAGTGCAGCTTGCCAAAATGTACTTGAATGAAGAGCAATGTCCTCAAACCTTTTCTAACATTCAAATGTATCATGGTTGATCTGTATCTCAGGTCCATTTACTAATTTTCGATCCATAATCCCATAATTCTGCTAAAATATATCAGTTTTAATCTTGAAAATTCCAACTGACCCAACATTCGAGCTTTCTTGAGCAGGTGGAGAGAAATTAGAGAGAGAGAGAGAGAGAGAGACAGAGAGTTGGGATATTTCTACGCCACTTGATATCAATAAATTTCTCTTGACATCATGCTTAGCTCCAATGTTTAAAAGTTATGCCTCATGTTTCAAGGTCTAGTGGCATAACAGGTAGCACTCTAGACTCTGAGCCAGGAGTTCAGTTTCAAGACTCATTCCAGGACTTCTTACATTCTGCCTCCACCCTCCTCACCCGACACCTGTCTTGTTTACTTTGCTCTCAGTAGACAGGACTCATTTCCTCCCTTTACACCAATTTACATCTCTTTGTTTCCCCCCTTTCTCCACCATTAACAGCTCCTTTATCTTTTGCACTGGGCATCTGTCTCTGTCAAACACATATAAAAAAATTCCAACCGCTTTCAATTCTGAAGAGTCATACTGGACTTAAAGCACTAACTCTGTTGCCCTCTCCACATAAGTGGTGATCTGTAACACCACTACTACCCATTATTCTGAACTTCCACCTCTCTCTTTCCCTGTTCCCCACAAAGAGGAAATATGTTCTTGCCACTAACCAGATCACCTTAAACACCTAAAAATGATCACCCCTTAGTCCTCCTTAGTTCTCCCTACCCGCAGGAAGACAAGCTTAATCTGCGCAACCTGCTGTCAAAACTTAACTTTTTCAGTCCCAGTTATCATTCTTGTGAATCTTAGCTGCACCCCTCTCGAACCCAATATATTCTTCCTGAGGTCTGATACCCAGAACTGAACACAGTATTCCAGATGGGACCTAACAAGAACTCTTTACAACCGTAGAAAAACGCTTGCCTCTTTGTGTATCAAGGTCAAGATAAAGGCTATAAGTCTATGAACCATTTAAAAGCATTGGAACGCCACCACCTACAAGTTCCCCCCCAAGCCACTCACCATCCTGACTTGGAAATATATTGCCATTCCTTCAGTGTTGCTGGATCAAAATCCTGAAATTCCCTCCCTAATGGCATTGTAAGCCTATTTACAGCACACAGACTGCAGTGGTTCAAAAAACCTGCTAGAACTTCCTCAGATCCCAAGCAGTAATAGGGAAAATGATGAGACTTGAATATATGATTGAACAGACTGCAAACTTCCTCACATTAAATGTCATCTGCCACAGTTTCAACCACTCAGTCTATCAATATTCCTCTGAAAATTCCTGCGTTCAATACACTGTTTACTTCTGTACCATGCAACTTCATGTTATCCAGCAAACTCGCATATACAGCTCTCAATTACTTCATTATTTTTAATATCCATTCATGGGTTTGAATGCAACTGAGAAGACTAGCACTTATTGTCCATCCTAATTGCCCTTGATAAGGTGGTGGTGAGCTACCTTCTTGAACCTCTGCAGTCCATTTGGTGCAGGTACACCTACAGTGTTGCTTACAGTTATTATCTACAGCAAAAGAAAAACCTAAAGCCCAAGGACCTTTTCCTGAGGGACACCACTGGTCACATGCTGGCAACTATAGCATGTACTCATTATCCCTACATTCTGTCTCCTATCATCAACCCAGTTCCAAACGTGTGCCAATTGGTTACTTCCAATTCCATTCACATTGATCTTTGAGAACAGTGTCTTGTGTGTAAACTTGTATGAAGTTTTCTGAAATTTCAGATAAATATGAATCCACCATATTTGTGACCTCCTCAAAAAATTCAACCATACACAATTGTTTTCTCCCAAATACATGATCACCATTTCAAATTGCAGATTCTAGTATCTTCCAGATACTAGATATCAAACTAATGAGTTTATAACTTGCAGTGTACTCGTTCCTACCCCTACTGAAACCATGGAGTGACAATGACAATTTCCCACATCAAGGAACAATTCCTGAATCAAGGGTCTTTTGGAAGGTTATGACTAAGGCGACTCCAATTTCCTTACTTATTTGTTTCATTAAGCTTTGGTCAAAACTCATCACATTCTGGAAATTTGCCAATCTTCAGTGTCATTACTTTTGTTATTACCATTTTGCTGACTGATATTAAATCTGTTAAGTGCCTGCCTTCAATTTATTGTTTAGTTTTCCTTTCCTTTTCCTGATGTTAAAACAAATCGTGGCATAATCAAACTGTTCCATTAATTCCCCCAACTCTGAATGGACTGAGGTATTGTCATTATGTAGATCAATTTGGGGCAACACACGGCAATCCATGTTCCTAACAAAACAGTCTAATTTCTTGGGTCAACCAGCTTACCCTGAACCCATGATCAGTGGCTCATTTCAGACACAAGGAGCTTTGCAGCTACACAAGGCATGCAGACCAGCAGTTGGCCACACTCCTACATTCTGGACATAGAAAAAAGGAGTAGGAGGCAACCAATCGACCCTTCAGGCCTGCTCTGCCATTCAATATGATCAAGACTGATCATCCAACTCAGTATTCTGGTCCCACTTTCTCCCCATACCTTTGATCCCTTCAGCCTTAAGAATTATATTGAACTCCTTCTTGAAAACATTCAATGTTTTGGCTTCAACCACTTTCTGTGGCAGAGAATTCCACAGGATTCCCATGCTCTGGGTGAAGAAATTTCTCCTCATTGCAGTCCTAAATAGTCTACCATGTATCCTTAGACTGTGACCCCTAGTTCTGGACTCCTTGGTCTTCAGGGAAAATGTAAACTCATCCTGACCTCCTCCCAAATGATCTACAAATCACTAATGAATATTTTGAAATCTCATTTAGAACCAAGAATGACAGGTTTGCTTCTTATATAAGTGAATTCTTTAATTTCAAGACAAAAGTCTTTAATGTGGTTACAAATGTCTTGCCTGCCTGCTAATTCAACTGCTTATTTCTAGTTCTCTCTCTAGTGTCTGGATGAGTCCTCCATGTTTGTGGCTTTTAGTGGATAAAAGAATTTCACACAAACACTTTAATGTACTATTATTGACACGTCCATCCACTAAATTGTTCACTGTTGCGCATAGGATTCAAGCACCTGATGATACAAATGAGGAAGCAGGAAATTTGCACAACGTTTGCCAAGCGAAAGAGCAACAGAGCTGTAAAATATGGTAGCAAGAAGGGTCATCAAGGCAGAGGGTGAAAAACAAGAACAATGCTCAAAAGACAATCAGATTGTTTCCAGGGTTGAAGAATTCAATGAAAAGATGGGCAAGTGAAGTTTATGACAGTCTTGTTGGGTCTAGTGTCTTTCTCTGTTTTTAAAAGGTAGCATACAGCACTATCTAAAATCAAGATTCTCAATGGGAGAAATCAAGACACAAAGGTCAACTCAATGGAAGGTACTGCACATTGACATACCAACTGATCATGCCATCACACTGCCAATAATTTCCTTCTAACAGAAGAAGCAATAATTTATGACATCAAACCACCAATGAACTGGAAAACATTGCTTTCCTTCACATAAGCCAGAAATATGGATTATTCAATGCTTACTGTCGTTCATAATGTAGTCATTAAAGTCAAAAATCTTTGTTCCATTTTCATCTGTGGCATTTAGATACGTTGGATTGGGTGGCCAAATTACACACTTGTGCCTCAAGTTGCCCATAAACAACTGGAGTCCGATAAGGGCAAAGACACTCAGGCAGAATACAGTCAAAATCATTACATCAGACAGCTTCTTCACAGACTGGATTAGAGCACCCACAATGGTCTTCAGGCCTGCAGAAATAAACATACACTGTTATACCCGTATTCTGGGTGAACACTCATCTCATGTGCTCACAAAAAGAACAGAAATCACATTCCAGAAAAAGTTCATGCAGGAAAGCAAGCAGTGTTGAATGCAAACCACGTCAATGAATTTAGTAACAATGCTTGAGCTCAAAACCAAAAGGGCTGTTGAAAAAGCTTGTGGTGGAGACAATTTTTAATGATCACTAACAACTGGTTATTGTTAGTTGACTTACCAGGCACAATTGCAGCAATATTAATAGCTAACAGCAGGGCAAATAGTCAGCAAGCCTGGGACTAGCTATCCTATGAGCAATGGATTTCACTGTAATTTGCTCAGAAAAGATATGATGGCTGGTTTGGGACATGGGGAAATGCCACAATAGTGGAGTATGAGTTTCAAAGTGTGAGGTGAAATAGACTGAAGAAACAGCTTTGTTTTACATCAAATCGTGATGCACTGGGCCTGAAATGTTTGATACTAAAATAAGGTAACTGAAATCATAACACATTCCATCCCCATGCACTAACAGATCCACTGAGAAACAAAATAAAAATTAATCTAGAAAATGTGAACTTGCATATCTTATCAGGTAGCACTCATCCATTGGCATACATGGAATAAATTCTACTGTTTCCACTTTGAACTTCTACTGTATAGCTACAATATCCTTCCCATACTACAACACAGTCGTTCCAAAGTACCTGTTTGCCACATCAGATAACTGAAAACTCAAATGAACAATTCAAACAAGTTATAATGCACCAAAGGTTAATGTACTTTCAAGATGGTTGATGCAATAATTCAAAATATGGAAACTGAACTGAAATGATTAATTATGTAATCTCAGACTGACTTTAATTCACCCACATTGCTCAGTGCTGTTGAGTGAGTTTCATGTTTCACTTTAAATGGTGAACAGGGTTTGTATTTCAACTATTTACTGACTTTTCAGAATCTATGTGTTGAACGTGTTGATCAAGTTGTTCCAGTGCAATGTGGACAAGATACTTGGAGCAACATAACGTGGGCTTTGTCATCATCACTTTGACTACAGTACTGCCACAGTAGTCCAGCACGAACCTGATGGGCCAAATAGCCTTCCTTCCTGTGCTGCATTGACTTTGTGACTTGAATAGCCAGTTGCTAACAGTTTGATAGGTGTTCACCCTCTCAAAACCTCCTTTATCCATTGCGAAGTTTTTATCTTTATTGTCTTTCTCATCACCATCGTAGTCATCATTCCTGCAAGTTTTCTTATTGTCCCAAGTCCAAATTCTGCTCAACTTTGAATTCACCCACAGTAACAACATAAAAACTGAATTTTACCTCTAGTGCAAAACAAAAAGTTCCTTCACGCTAATGAAGGCAGTTCTCCAGTACTTCACCAAAGCAGACATTCTTCACCCGAGCCTTGGCAGTGAGTGGCAGCAGACCCTTGGACCACAGACACACCACAGAAAAGCCAAGTTCGATCCTCACCTGACGGCACCTCACCGGCAATTTTCCTTTAACAGCCACTGGGCAGTGAAAACCTTGCCTGGTGATTGTTCTCTTCCCTAGTCCAGGGAACTGATACTAAATAAAATCTGAGTTAAGGTTAGTGGAATTATTTACTGGCCCACAAAATCTTATTTACTGCGTGGCCATTAATGCTTTCACCAGATAGTTGCTCCAAACACAGAGAGCTCAGAATCTGGTACACAAGCCTGACCTATTGAGAATTTAATTTTGAATTGCTGATAGTTTTGTAATTTTGCATAAATCTCCATTCAGCTGCATGCGTTGAATCCAGAGAATGCGAAACGTGAGTGTGACACATTAAGCCTCAACAGCTTTGGGGATGAGTTAACCAGACACTGCTACTGCTTGCCGTGATCTTTACAGCCCCTTCCATCTTTACGCTCTTCAGTGACAATCTTCCACAGCAGAAACTGCTCAGTCCATTTCATTCCGAGTCTTAAAGCCTAGTACTGATTAAATGTTCTGTTAATGTCATCAGTGGCACTATTTGTTCAAATTATAGTATAAGCCTCCTGCTGGTGAATGAGCTAAATTTAATAAGAGATCCCTAAAAAACAAGTATGGAACGCATACCAGCAAACAGTAATGAGCACTAAGGCATATATACCTTGTTTTTGCTCGGACTGAACTTATCTCCACTCTTTAGGAGGGATCAAATCAAATTATACTTGGTTATGCTATATTGTAGGAATGCGAATTAGCTCAGGCCTCGTAAACAGATTCGATACCTCCACTAGAACTGTTGACAGGATTATTTGGAACAAGGGTATGCAGTTTTTGCAGACTCACAATTATAACTGTTATCCTAAAAGCAGAAAGGCAGACCTCACTTTAAGCTCGGTAGCAGTATAAGTGAAGATTCTCTGAGGCATAATCATGTACATCCTATCAAAATATGATTTTGCACTCATATGGAGGATTGAGTCACTTTAAACAGGTACAACTATGTATTTTTTTTAAATCATTCACAAGATGTTGGCATCATTTCTCGCCCAACACCAATTGTCCAGAGGGCAGTCAAGAATCAACTACATTGCTGTGGGTCTGGTATCACTTGTAGGTCAGACTAGGTAGGAATAGGGAACAACAGATGAATAGTGATTTTGAGGCTCTGGTCAAGAATGAGGAGGAGGCATATGTCAGATATAGACAACTGGGATCAAGTGACTCTCCTGAAGACTGTAAGAGGAGGAGGGGCATTCTTAAGAGGGAAATCAGGAGGGCAAAAAGGATGTATGAAATAGCCTTGGCAGATAAGGTTAAGGACAATCCAATGAAATTCTACAAGTACATTATGAACAAGACAGCAAGTAGGAAGAGAATAGTACCCCTCAAAGATCAACAAGGTCGTCGACGTGTAGAACCACAGGAGATTGGAGAGATACTAAATTAATATTTTGCGTCAGTACTTATTGTGGAGAAAGACATGGAGGCTAGGGAACTCAGGGAAATAAATACTGATGCCTTGAAAACAGCCCACATTACAGAAGAGGAGTGATGGAGGTCTTAAAAAACCTAAAGGTGGATAAATCTCCAGGACCTGATCAGGTGTATCCCAGGATGGTGTGGGAAGCAAGGGAAGAAATTGCAGGGCCCCTAGCAGAGATATTTGTATCATCAACAGCCATGGGTGAGGTGCCAGAGGACTAGAGGGTGGCTAATGTTGTGCCTTTATTGAAGAAAGGCTGTAAGGAGAAGCCTGGGAACTATAGACTAGTGAGTCTAACATCAGTGGTAGGTAAGTTGTTGGAGGGGATTCTGAGAGACAGGATTTACATGCATTTGGAGAGGTGAGGACTGATGAGGGATAGTTTGCATGGCTTTGTGCATGGGAAATTGTGTCTCACAAACTTGATTGAGTTTTTTGAGGACATGACCATGAAGATAGATGAGGGAAGAGTGGCAGATGTTGTTTACATGGACGTTAGTGAAGCCTTTGACAAGGTTTTTCATGGTAGACTGGTTAGCAAAGTTAGAGCACAAGCAATTCAGGGAGAGCTTGCCAACTGGATACAAAATTGGCTTGATGGTAGGAGACAGAGGGTGGTGGTGTAGGGTTGTTTTTCGGGCTGGAGGTCTGTGACCAGCGGTGTGCTGCAGGGATTGGTGCTGGGTCCGCTGTTGTTTGATTTAGATAAGAATGTAGGAAGCATGGTTGGTAAGTCTGCGGATGACACCAAGATTGGTGATGTAGTGGACAGTGAAGAAGGTCATCTAAGATTACAAAAGGATCTTTATCAATCGGGCCAATGGGCTGAGGACTGGCAGATGGAGTTGAGTTTGGATAAATGTGAAGTATTGTATTTTGGTAAGACAAACAAGGGCAGGACTTATACAGTTAATGGTAGGGCTCTGGAGAATGTTGTTGAACAGGAAGACCTAGGGGTTCAGGTACATAGTTCTTTGAAAGTTGCAGCACAGGTAAAGAAGGCATTTGGCACACTTGCCTTTATTGCTCAGACCACTGAGTATAGGAGTTGGGATATCTTATTGCAGTTGTACAGGACGTTGGTAAGGCCACTTTTGGAGTACCGTGTGCAGTACAGTTCTGGTTGCCCTGCTATAGGAAAGATATTATTAAATTGGAGAGGGTTCAGAAAAGCTTTACCGGGATGTTACCCAGGACTGGAGGGTTTGAGTTATAAGGAGAGGCCAGTTAGGCTGGGACGTTTTTCCAAATGGAGTGTAAGAAGTTGAGGGTGACCTTATAAACGTTTACAAAATTATGAGGGGCATAGATAAGATGAATAGCAAAAGTCTTCTCCCTAGGGTAGGGGAGTTTGAAACTAGAGGGCATATATTTAAGGTGAGAGGAAAAAGATTTAAAGGGAATTTGAGGGGTAACTTTTTCCACACAGAGGGTGGTTTGTAGGTGAATTGAACTCCAAAGGAAGTGGTAAATGCTGGCACAGTTACAATATTTAAAAGACATTTGGATAGGTACATGGATAGTAAAGGTTTAGCAGGATATCGGCCAAACGCAGGCAACTGGGACTAGTTTAGTTTGGGAAACCTGGTTGGCATGGATGAGTTGGAGTGAAGGGTCTGTTTCTATGCTGTATGACTCTGTGATGGCAGATTTCCTTCCCTGAAGGACATGAGTGAACCAGAAGACGATCAACACCAGTTTCACGGTCATCATTAGACTCTTAATTTCAGATTTTCAATTGAATTCAAATTCCACCATTTGTCAAGCCCAGGTCCCCAGAACATTACTGATCGAGATTAATTGTCAGAGAAAGCCACTGGGCCATTGCCTCCCCTTAGTGAGGACATGTGGCCTACACCTAACTGAAGGCATGTCTTTGAGAATTTGATACATGCAACAAAAATAATCAAAATACTTCACTTCTTTATATCAATCAACTCCATCACAACTTAAAGAAAGAACTGGACGCAGAAGCAACAGCAAAACATCAACAAATTGTAGGAATAGTTGTGGCACAGCATTAATATCCATCTTCCTCTGCCACATAGCACTCCTGTATATTTAAAATTTGTATAGGCTAAATGTAACAGCACTGGTGTTGCAATTAGAGAAATGCGAACACCATAAAACACTCCAGAAAAGTAGAAGCTTCTGGCCCTTTGAGTTTCCTCAAGAGGGCAATTGAGAATTAAAACAATAGAAGCAGTTACAAATCAGCCATTTCTTACAATCTGGTTTGCAGAAGTTGGATTTGTCAATTTGCACCAAGTATGAATGAAGCCACATTTATTCATTTAACCTCAATTAACCATCTCATTGACATTATATTATTGTGGAAACAAGTGAACCAGCAACAGATGCTCACACCAGTCTGTGCCTATGATCCACTGATGCAGGGCACAAGCTGCATTTACACCATAAGCTGACTTTGCTACTTAGAGTTAAAGCTTCCAAACAAGGTAGTCCATCCTTAATACTGTCGCACAGCTACTTGTTGAATCTTCATGTCAACAGGCACAATCTGCACATTTGTTCCTTTTACCATGTGAAGATCTCTGCTCCCAGCCATTAATTCATCAGGTGCCCAAGGAGACTAGGTGCCTATAGCATGTTTTTATAAAATCAGGTTTGACAAACCACTTCATTTATGCTCCATGTCAAATCTAACCAAGACAGGGTTGCAGCCTTCAAGGGGTTCACCTTCACAATCTGTTCAGGACCCAAATCGGGAGTTATGCCGTCTTTTCTGAATTGCTGTAAAGGAACTATTAACTCCAGGCGTCAAACTGACGCCTGCCTTTCACAAAGCCTACATTGGGAGACTTCCTTCTGATTTGGAGGACAATTCTGCACCTTAAAAGGTTCCTCATTGCCTCTTCTGGTGTTATACTGTAATACCCAGTGCAACACCATTCATGTTCTGTTGCTCATTCTGGTAAGATCCTGCCTGATGGTAGGAATCCTGACATGAGCCAGTCACATCTGTGCAACGAGGCCTTACCTTAGGAACTTAGGTCAGGGCTGGGATAGGGGTAGACGTGTAGGGAGAGTAGATTTCCCACCATCCCAGAGCTTAGCTCCAAACAGGAGAATTTTTTTTTCACCACTCCAACCTTTGCATCTCCTGTAGTGACGTGAAGCTGTATCTGGCTTACATTGATGCAAAGTAATGGCATAATTCACTGACAGTGCCATGCTTCACATTTTAACAAATCATGCAAAGTTGTCTTAAGCAGTGCACCTCCTAATACTTTCAGGTTACACCAGAAACAGCCTCTTTAAGACTGCCTCATAAATCTTTTGTACTTTACTAAATGGCACATTGGTGTAATGGATAACTTGATAAAGCATGAAAATGTAACAAACATTTGGACGTTGGAGAGGAGAGTTCTGACTATATTCACTTCTACAGCGAGCACTTCCAGTAGGGTTTGCTTGCTTTGCTTCAGTCTATGCAAGTGCTGGTTTAAAACCACTACCTACTGCTGAACCAGACTCTTTATAAAATCACTGCATTTAATGCATATACTGGTTGCAATTTGCAGACGAATGTCTACTAGAGTCGAGATTGGGCAAAAGATCAAAAAGTCCAGTCAGAGTGCAAATGTGGATTTGGCAAATTATAAATTGTCATTGGAGATGTGACTCTTTGTGGGTGGAAAAGAAATTCATTTAAAGTCACCGACAAGGTCCAAAATTACATTCTGAAGTTAGCTTGAGCAAACCTCTGCCCAATATTTTAAAATAACATCAAGAATGCACTGTTATTAAACAGCATCTATCTTGTTATATCCCTCAGAGCCATCTCAAAGGGCTGTATTAAAAAAAACATTGCACATAGGATGTGGGCACCATTTGTTTCCCATCCCTAAGTGCCCAGAGGGAATTTAAGACCACATTGCTGTGGGTCTGTAGTCACATGTAGACCAGTAAGGTTGGTAGATTTCCTTCCCTAAAAGACACTAATGAATGAGATGGGTTTTTAATGATAATAAACAGTGGTTAAAATGGGCACCATTCAACCAGCCTTTTTTTTAAATTCCAGAATTCTAGCAAATTTAAATCCACATCTGGATTTGAACCTACATGCCCAGAAATTTAGCCTGGAGCTCCGGATTATGAGTCCAGTGATATTACCACTATGCCAGCTCTCCCCCAAAAATGGTGGTAGAGGTTTTTTTAGGCTGGAGGTCTATGACCAGCAGTGTGCCACAGGGATTGGTGCTGGGTCCATTGTTATACATCATTTAAATAAATGATTTGGATGACAATTTAGGAGGTACGGTTAGTGAATCTGCGGATGACACCAAGATTGGTGGCATAGTGGACAGAGAAGGAGGTTATCTGGGAATGCAGCCAGATCTTGATCAACTGGCCCAGTGGACTGAGGAATGGCAGATGGAGTTTAATTTAGATAAATGCAAGGTGTTACACTTTGGTAAGGCAAACCAGGGCAGGACCAACACAGTCACTGGTAGGGCCCTGGGGAGATAAAGAGATCCAGGTTTATAGCTCCTTGAAAATGGAGTCATAGGTAGACAGGGTAATGAAGGAAGCTTTCATCATGCCAACTTTCATCAGTCAAAGCATTGAATATAGGAGTTGGGACGTCTGTTTTGTAGCTGTACAAGACATTGGTGAGGCCACATTTGGAGTGCTGCGTGCAGTTCTGGTCATCCTACAATAGAAAGGATATTATTAAACTAGAAAGAGTGCAGAAAAGATTTACTAGGATGCTACCTCGAGTGGAAGGCTTGAGTTATAAGGGGAGGTTGGATCAGCTGGAACTCTTTTCATTGCAGCGTAGGAGACTGAGGGGTGACCTTATAGAGGTATATAAAATCATGACAGGTATAGATAAGGTAGATAGCCAACAGCTTCTCCCCATGGTAAGTTTAAGATGAGAAGGGGTAGATACAAAAGAGTCCAGAGGGGCAAATTTTTCATACAGAGGGTAGCGAGTGCCTGGAACGGGCTGCCAGAGGCAGTGGTGGGAGTAAATACAATCTTGTGATTTAAGAAACATTTAGACAGATACATGGATGGGATAGGTATGGACGTATATGGACCAAACACAGGCAAATGGGACTAGTTTAAATTGTAAAAACTGGGCGGCATGGGCAGATTGGGCCAAAGGACCTGCTTCCATGCTGTAGACCACTATGACTCTATAACTTAATATGTGGGATGACTTACTGTGTACAAAATGGCTGCTGCATTTTCCAAAATAAAATCTCTCAAATGGCACAGAGGTGAAGAATCAACTAGTGTTTTCCAGTTGTGTTAGCTGAGGGAGGAATGTTGACCAAGACACCAAAGGAACTGCCTTTTTTTTAATATAGTGCAATGGGATCTTCTCAAAATCAACATAACTAATAAATTACTTAACATCTCAGCAAAGGACAGCACTTCCTACAATACAGCAGTCCTTCATCAAAATACCAACCTAGATGAGGTGCTCAAAGCCTGGAGTCTAGATATTTTCTAATCAACCACTTCAGAGATGTTACAACACACCATTGAAGCCAGATCGCTTGACTCAAAGATAGAGACTGTACCACTGCACCTCAGAAACCCTTGCCAAGCCTGAAGTGCTACAAACATACACTTAAACATTGACATTGTGGTCTTACTATACTAACTTCCGATGGGGAGAGTCCTCTAACAACTCTTGCATTTATAAAGGCAGTGTATTTTATTTTTGTGTTTTTTGAAATTGTAGGCTGAAAGGAGATGTAACTTTTTTTAAACTAGAGTTTTAAAGGATTGCTGCACATTTTGAAAAGAAGTAACCTGATACTCATGGCAAGCACTGTTTAAACAGCTGCTTGAATACAAAGCAATCATAGTTTGGGTTGCAGACAAACTGGACGTGAGGGGCTAGGTTAGATGCAACAGTGGTTGGCAACAAGATGTTGATTGGTCTATGGAGTAGCGACCAGTTATCAATGACAAAGCCCTCTTGCCGGCCAACAACTGTATGATTGGTTCTCAGGTAATATTTTTAAATTTTATTCATTCAAGGGATGAGGGCATCACTGGCTAGGCCAGCATTTATTGCCCATTCCTAGTTATCCAGAGGGCAGTTTAAGAGTCAACCAAATTGCTGTGTGGTCTGGAGTCACATGTAGGCCAGACCAGGTAAAGAAGTTTCCTTCCCTAAAGGACATTATTGAACCAGAACGGTTTTTCTGGCAATCGACATTAGAATCTTAATTCCGAATTTTTAAAAGTGAATTTAAATTCCATGCTGTACCGTGGTAAGATTCAAACCTAGGTCCCCAGAACATTACCTGAGTATCTGGATTAATAGTCCAGCAGCAATACCACTCAGCCAGTGCCTTCCCTTATGAAGGATTTGAAGCTGGAAATAAGATTCAGAGAAGTGATTTGAATCTCTACACTGACTCAGGAGCTATCTCTCTGTTCTCTGCAGTCAAAATCCACTTTAAGCCTGAAGAAAACCAGTTCACCTTTCCTTCAGAGTTACTGCAAACTGTGACTTTTAATTGAAAATAAGAGTCCTTTTATAAGTGAAACAGTCACTCTGTGCCTCTTGCAAACCAGTGTAAGCAGTCAAAATAGGAAGGCTAAGAAGCAAACCTTCTGATCAGCGAGAAGCAACTCAGCAGATATAGTGAAGAATGCTGACCTGCTTCTCTAGTTTTGTAGACTTGTTTAATTATTTTAAAATCTCACTTTTGTGATGACTCTAGGAATAGCCAGGGTTGACTTCCAGTGTGCTACCCAGGGAGTTGTGACAAAATTGGGAGGTCTGTCCAGAAATGAATAGAGGCAACAAATATTTGGGTGTGGTATTAGAAAGAAACACAGGAGAAGGAAAACATCAGTTTCTGCACAGTATTTAAGACATGGCCCCGGAAACTTCAAAGAACTTCCTGCAGGTGCCAGATTTGTCCCTCGCACTCTTATGGGAACTTTCAAAACCTAATTGATCGACCTGGCAGATAAACAGAAAGGTAGCACTGCCTGGCAGAACCAGGCACATTTCTGACCAGGATAGAAACAAAATGGCATGACAGCTGAAAAGTGACTTGCCTCATGGCTAATCTTCAAACTCTATGTCACAACTTTCCTTATCTTATCGGTGCTCCTCAAAATTTCTCTTGTTCTTTATAAGTTACAAGTGTACCATCACACAAGCTTTTGAAAAAAAGCAAATAAAAGGAAGAGTACTTAGAGGAGCACATACCTCCGCCACACTATGTTATCAATCCACACCATGCTATATTAACTCAACATTATTACAATTATGCGGCTCTTTTTGGTGGTTTTTACATGCCTGATTGATGCCTTGTAACTTCAAAGCAGAAAAACAATTTTCTTTAGCAAGGGCTTCCTTCTCACTGCAGAAGCTTCAGGTTAACCAACATCCATCAACCTGCTCTGAAATCTCTGCTCACATTTTGACAAATTGCATCGCCGCAGCTGAGACAATCAACAATATCTAAAAACAAAGTCAATTCATCCTATTACCCAACAGGTGTCAACAGGTTCTTTTAAAAAAATTCCAGGATCTGGATCTTGATTTGGATTTGTGTTTTCGTCAAGAACAAATCTACTTTGCCTTGGGCCATACCCAATCTGTGCACCAAGTTTCACTGACACCCAATCATTAGATTTTGAGATAGATGACTTATAAATAAAGACTAACAAGTGTGTAAACACTACCTGTTTCTAATACCAGTGGCAAAGGTGATGATTGATGGTTCTTTTTGAAATCAATCACATTTAAAAATTCTTTGTGGATGTGAGCATAACTGAAAAGGCTAGCATTTATTGCTCATCTCTAATTTTCCTCAAGAAGGTGGTGATGAGCCACCTTCTTGAATCACTGCAGTCCATGATGTACAGGGATAACCACAGTGTCACTAAGAAGGGTTTCCAGGATTTTGACCCAGTTACAGTGAAGGACTGGCAATATATTTCCAAGTCAGAATGGTGAATGGCTTGGAGGGGAACTTGAAGGTGGTGACAATTCCATGTATTTGCTGCCCTTGTCCTTCTAGATAGAAGTGGTCTTGGGTTTGGAAGGTGCTATACAAGAAGCTTTGGTGAGTTGCTGCAGTGTATCTTGTAGATAGTACACACTGCTGCTACTGAACATTGGTAGCGGAGGGAATAAATGTTGAAGATAGTAAATGTGGTGCCAATCAAGTGGCTGCTTTGTCCTGGATGCTGTCAAACAATATTATAGCTGCACACAACTAAGCAAGTGGGGAGTATTCCATCACACTCCTGACTTATGTCTTGGCAATGGTGGTCAGGCTGTGGGGAGTCAGAAGGGATGTTACCCACTGCAGGATTCTTGGCCTGTGACCTGCTCTTATAGCCACTGCATTTATAAAGCTAGTCCAGTTGAGTTTCTGGCCAATGGTAACCCCATAATGTTGACAGTGGATGTTTCAGTGATGCTGTTGCTATTGAATATCAAGGAGCATTGGCTAAATTCTCTGTTTTTGTGATGGTCATTGCTTGGCATTTGTGTGACATGAGTGTTACTTGCCACTTTTCATCTCCAAGCCTGGATACTGTCCAGGTTTTGACGCATTTGTATATTGACTACTTCAGTATCTGAGTTGAGAATGGTACTAAACATTGTGTAATTATGTTGGAGGGAAGTCCACTCTGTAACTAGTCCAATATAGCAGCAACAAAATGATAACCTTTATAAGATTGACAACAGAGTAGCCCAAAGGTAGAACATATCATTGATTTCCACTCCCCACGCCCACTTTTGGCAATATATTTCTATGATTTTTGATCATTTCCCCTGTTCTAGTCTTATGCCTTTCTAGTCTGATGGCTTTTTGATAAGTTCTTTTTTTAAGTTCGAAAGACTCCATTTTATTTCACACTGTCATTTTATTTCAAAAACATTGATTTTTCTTTGATGGTTCAAGCGTGCTCAGAATTTCTTGAAAGTTCTCAGCTGAACATTTGAACATGTTGTGTTCAAAGTCAATCCATCATTCTTTTCCAGCAATTAGCCTTTGTCCTTCTTTGCCAGAGAGAAGTTTTATTCTAATGACCCTGCCTGCTGCTTGCTCCAACTTTTTGAGTTCCTATTATCTCACTTTCTTTCACTTTTGTTCCCCACTTCTCCAAACTGTTTACCATTCGTGGAGTTTTAGACAGACAGACCTAACCTTAACTGGAAAATAAAAAATACACTACCGTCCAACTTTCTGATTGGGACAACATGGTGACACCAGAACTATCAGGCGTCCCTCTATAAACATTGCTAAGACTTAAAATGAATGCACAAAATTCCCCAGTTTACCTGACTTTTATACCCAGGCTCATGGAAAGCATAGACCAGGTTTCTGTACTTATCAAGAATGAGTATTTATTACAAGTAATTAGACTCTAGCTACAGGTAAACAATTATTAACTGTTGGTATCTGAAACTACAAAGTAAAACACTAATTCTCTTATAAACTCCTCCTTACTGACACAGAAAGGGAAAATGGATTATGCACAGAGGTAAACTGGCAGGCAGTTCAGTGTTTCTATTCACGTGACATAAGTCATGCAGCACGGAAAAAGTTCCTTTTGTCTAACCAGTCCGTGCCGAACATGTTCCCAAACTAAACTAGTCCCACCTGCCTGCACGTGACCCATACCCCTCCAAACATTTCTTATTCATGTACTTATCTAAATGTCTTTTAAATGTTGTAACTGTACCTGCATCCACCACTTCCTCTGGCAGTTCATTCCACACACAAACCACTCTGTGTAAAAAACTTGTCCCACGTCCTTTTTAAATCTCACCTTAAAAATAGGCCCCCTAATTTTGAACTACCCCCACCCTAGGGAAAAGACCCTTGTTGTTCACCTTATCTATGCTCCTCATGATTTAATAAACCTCTATAAAGTCACCCCTCAACCTCCTACGCTCCAGTGAAAAAGTCCGAGCCTTTCTAGTCTATTTTTAGATCTCAAACCCTCCATTCCTGACAACATCCTGGTAAATCTTTTCTGCACCCTGAGTTTAACATTTTCCTTCCTCGAACAGGGTGACCAGAACTGCACACAGTACTCCAGAAGAGGCCTCATCAACGTCTTGTACAACCTCAACATAATATTTGAACTTGGTTGTTGACTTGCTTCTCAAAAACTTTGAATATCATCCAAACTCCTATACTCAAAGGTCTGAGCAATGAAAGCAAGCATGCTCAGCACCTTTTTAACCACCCTGTCTATCTGTGATGCAAATTTCAATAAATTATGTACCTAAACCCCTCGGTCTCTCAGTTCTACAACACTATCTAGAGCCCCACCATTAATTGTGCAAGTCCTGTCCTTGCTTGTTTATCAAAATGCAATATCTCACATTTATTCAAATTAAATCCCATCTGCTACTCTTCAGCCCATTGACCTAATTGATTAAGATCTCTATGTAATCTTAGATAACCTTCTTCACTGTCCACTATACCACCAAGTATGGTGTCATCCACAAACTTACTAACCATGCTTCCTATATTCTCATCCAAATCTTTCATATAAATGACAAACAAAAGTGGACCCAGTACAAATCCCTGTGGAACACTGCTTGTCACAAGCCTCCAGTTGAAAAACAAACTTCCACCACCATCCTACCATAGAGCCAATTTTGTACCTAATTGGCAAACTCTCCTTCAATCCCATGTGATCTAACTTTACTGTTTAGTCTACCATGCGGGACCTTGTCAACGGCTTTACTGAGGTCCAAGTAAGTGACGTTTACTGCTCAACCCTCATTAATCTTTTTGGTTACTTCATTTAAAAACTCATTCAAGTTTGTGAGATTTTCCTCACACAAACTATGCTGACTATCCCTATCAATCCTTGCCTCTCCAAATGCATGTAAATCCTATCTTTCAGAATCATCTCCAACAACATACCCACCACTGATGTCAGACTGTCTGGCTATAGTTTCCAGGCTTCTCCTTGCAGCCTTTCTTAAACAATGGCACAACATTAGCCACCCTCCAGTCCTCCAGTACTTCACCCATGTTTATTGATGATGCTACTATTCTGCTAGGGGCCCTGCAATTTCCTCCCTAACTTCCCACAACATCCTGGCATACACTTGATCAGGACCTCCAGCATTTCCTCTTCTGTATTGTGAACTGTTTTCAAAACATCAATATTTATTTTCCTGAGTTCTATAGCCTCCAATTCTTCCTCAACAGTAAAAACTGACACAAAATATTCATTTTATCTCTCTCCCATCTCCTAAGGTTCAACACAGAGATGACACCGCTAATCTTTAAGGGGCCCTACTCTCTCTCTAATTGCTCTCTTGCTCTTACTGTTTTGTAGAATCTTTCTGGACTATCCTTAAGCTTATCTGCCAAGGCTATCTCATATCCCCTCTTTGCCTTCCTAATTTCCTTCTTAAGAATGCCCCTACACCCTTTATACTCTTCATGAGATTCAGTTGATCCCCATTGTTGATGTCTAATATATGATTTTGCTTCTCAATTACCCTCTGACAATTGGGGGGCACAATCCTATCAAGGTGATCGTCCCTTTCTTGTTTTTAATTTCAACCTATATATTTTCACTAAATGATTGCTCAAAAGTATCCTCTCCAATTACAGTAGTAATGTTTTCCTTAATCAAAAATGCCACTCTCCCTCCTCTCTTTCTATCCTTCCTATAACATCTACAACTCGGAACATTGAGCTGCCAGTCTTGTCCTTCCCTCAGCCAAGTTGCTGTAATAACTTTGAAGTCCCAGTCCCATGTTCCCCTACATGCCCTGAGTTCATCAGCTTTACCTATGAAGCCTCTTGCATTGGAATAAATGCAGTTTAAATCTTCAGAGTTATTTCATTCTCTGACTTGCTCTTGTCTGAGTTTTCTAATTAACTTGCTCTTTTCTGATTCACAACCATCCTCGTCTTTTTTTCTATTTTCACCGTTACTTAGGAAACCCCCACCCCATTTCTAAAAGTTTACAGGCTCCTGAAATAGAATTAGTAAATCTCCCCGCCTGGATATTAGTGCCTTTCCAGTTCTCATGAAACCCATCCTTCATGAAAAGGTCTGTTCTGTCCCAGAACAGATTCCAATGATGCAAGAATCCTTATACATTGCACCACCTCTTCAGCCATTGATTTATCTCCCTTATCCTTTTATTCATTCCCTCTAGTAGATTACGACTTCTAATGCTCTTTTTTTTAAACTTTCTATCTAATCTCTTAAATTCACTCTGCAAAGCCTTAACCCTTCCCTAACTATGTCATTCCTACTGATATGTACAACAACTTCTGTCTTCTCACTCCCCCCTATGACAATAAGCTTCAAACATTTTGAGATATCCTTAGCCCTGCCACCAGGAATGCAACATACTATCCTAGATTCATGCTGACTGCTGCAGAATCCCCCATCTGCACCCCTGACAGGAGAGTATCCTATGACGATTATTCCTTTAAACCTCAACAAACTCCGTTTAACATAAGATTCATTCTTAGTGCCCAAGATCTGACTGCCACGTCTATTCATTTGAGAGAGGAATAGCCTCAGGAGACTTCTGCTTTACCTTCTTACCTTTCTGAATAGTCAACCATCTATCTGACTGATCCCGCTATGTAATCACTTCTCGAGGTCTGCTAGTCATTACACTCAGTGTCTCTTGTATGGCCTCAGTAACTTGAAGCCTAAAAAGAAACTTTCAACAGCACCTTACATAAAAATAAATGACCTTTCCTTACCGACAGATTTACTATTAAGCATGTAAAAAGTTGGAAAAAAATGTAAACATATAAATATTAAAAAGAAATCAAACACTTAGCTGAACAAAAAATAAAAACACCTTCTCAAATAATCTAATATTCAGCTTTCAATCTCTGGATAAAAAACAAAAAAATCTCTCTCCAAAGCCATCTACTTGTAGGCCTCTCCATAAGCAACATCTATAAGCAATCTCTCTTTCTTCACATTTTCTTACATAATTCTTTTTTATCAAATAACAAAAGCAAATCACTCTGCAGATCAAAACTCAACAAAGACAAACTCTGTTAAAAGTTGCTCAGATTATGATTCTTACACTGGTCAAAATGTTGCTTTACAGTCATCTTCCTCTGGATGTTTCAACTAGTTTGCAAGAGACATCAGGTCACTGGTTCACTTATCAAGTAGGAGTCCATCTTACGAAAATTGCTGAAGGAAAGATGAACTGACTTTCTGATGGGTTTTGACTGCAGAGAACAGGGAGAAGCTCATGTGCTGGTGTAGCTCCTCCTGGGGCATTTCAGCAGCGGGTCAGGTTCCTCCAACTCTGCCTCTGATTAGGGCGGCAGGTAATGCACAGTAGCTCGCCTCTTGTGCCTGGAATGTCTTGAAAGACTTTCAGTCTCTTCTTCAGGCAGCAAAGGCGTCGAGGTGGCAACATCCACTGTGTCCATCTCGGATTCCGAATTATCTTCATGCTTGATGGACAGGGTAAGCTCACGGGTTCCAGAAACAGGCAGAAAGGCTGTCGAGGAGCTGGGCATGTGTTGCTCCCTCACCATTTGCAAGTTTGCAGCTTTCATACAGTCTACATGCTTCTTCAGGACTGTCGTACCTACCTGAACATTATACATCACTGGACCCGACCTCGTATCGACCATGCCTCTTACCCATGCAGGGCTATTCACGTGGTTCCTACACCGAATTTGGTCTCCAGATGTAAACTGTCTCTCTCTCATAGTAGAGTCTTTTGTTCAGCATTGCCGTTCCTGATGCCGTTTCACCATCTCCCCCAGGTCTGGGAAGATCAAATTTAACCTGGTGCAGAGTCTTTTCCCATTCGCAACTCTGCTGGAGCTATCCCAGTAGTTGTACAAGGAGTGGTCCTATAATCAAATGGGAACCAGGACAGTCTGGTATCTAGTGAAGCTGTAGGCTGTTTCTCTAAGCCTGCCTTCAAAGTTTTGACTGCTCATTCAACGAGGCCATTGGATGATGGGTGGTATGGAGCTGCCCTAATATGTCGAATGCCATTAAATTTTAGGAAATACTCAAATTCCCTGCTGGTAAACGATGGTCCGTTATCGGTGACCATTTAGCCAGACATTTGTTCTAATTCATTCTGATTTGGATGTTGCTAAGCAATTCAACTGTTCCAAATCAGATGCAGGTGGACTTTCCAGGGTGTGCACTCTCCTGGGTTCATGACAGTCCTCTTACCCAATATAGGTCTAGTGGGATTGTTTTGTCCACATACCGGCAGCAACTACAATGGTTTGCCGGCCCTGATCCTGAAGAAAATTTGAACTGCTTGGCCAAGGGTTGGTTTTGTTTTGGGGTTTTGCTGTGGACTGACCTAGAGTCCCTCTGCTCAGGATATGTCCTGAGTGAGGCATTCAATCCAGTGGTGTTCCCCAAGCTCAGTCAGAATGGCAAGGGTATCCACTTCCATTGGAATACCCTGCAACTCATATGTTCCGCTTGATGCATTTTCCAGTGATAAAGCCAGTTAGAGTGCCTGTTTGAAGTCAAGTTGGACTTCAACTGAAGTTGGACTTCAGTTAGTAGGTGCTTTTGCATGGTTACATCATTAACACACTCTTGTCGCCACTGACATAACTCCACAGAGGCCGGTATCGCATCACCAGGCTATCCCTTTATTTACACATGGACAGACCTTGACACTGATCCAGCTCTCTTGGAGCCGGCTCAGTGAGTGAACAGAACCTCTGACACTCCTATTCTTTTCTGTCAGCCAGGGCTCCCTGATTGGACCAAATTAACAGCCCCAATCAGGGAAATCATATTCTATGAGGTCCACCTGGCTGACCTCATTACAATCACAACAGAGGGTGGCTACAGTCCCTTGATCAGGCACTAAATGTCTTTGATAAAGGCTGACCATTGGCATTCTTGTCCAAAACCTACCTCTAGTGAAGGCAGGAAGGTGATGTGATTTCGGGATGGTCATCATCCACTGAACCAGGTATCCATCTCACTGCCTCTCCCCATCCAAACTCACCATGTCCTGAAGAGGATTCCACCCATTGTTTCATGAATATAAGAGTTTGCTGGTTCAACTGTCAATTCTTTGTTTAAAAAAAGCTTTGCTTCCACAAAATTCCTAACAGCCATGATTGAGGGAGGGTTTGTCAATAATGCAATCACCAAAAGATCAATACTTCACTCACAAAAGCTCAGTATTAAAAATAATATCAAATTGAGATCACTTTCTGTAAGATTCGATCATCATTCCCTTTGGCAAATTGCAGAAAAATATAACCCAAGTGTGGCAGAGGCAGAACAGAGTTGATCAAAGTGCAAAGAATCCTTGAAATAAGGGAGCAAAAGTACAAATTGATAGGGCACGACACAAGCAGGTTAGATCACATGCACATCTCTTAAACACCAAGGCTGAATCAACAATTTAATTACATGAAAATGTGAAATACTAATTCATATCAAAATTTTTTTGGGTCAACAATAATCAAAAATGCAGGTAAAAGTCAAAGTAAGTTTGAGCTATCTTACCACATTTAAAAATAGAAGCATTATTATTGTAAATCATTATGTGCCATGCAGGTGAATGTAGTTTCATAAGAAAACAAGAATGGTAACTATTTCATGGGCAGACTTGTTTAAGATATATTTGAGAATCCATCGTCATTGGCAATACAGGAACTTATCAGTTAGTGATCATCAGGCTAATGTTGAGAAGGAACTGTCAAGAAAGCACTCACAGTGCTAGGAATCCCTAGGAAAGGTTAGTCTTCACCAGCAACATCTTAAGCTTCAGTGCTGATAGAAGGCTACTTATTGCACTGCAAGTCTTAAATCAACTGTGCAAGTGCCACCTCTGATCATACATAGATGCAAGATGTTTTAATTTATGTGGACAGTGAGGAACAACATAGTTATTATAGGCTCCTAAACTCAAATTCTTAGTGCTATAAACTAAGATATGGGCTAGAATCCCATCTTCAGATGACCGTGCAATTTCAATGTCTTGCAACGTTCTACCCTCTATTCAAAGGTGCAGCACTGGGTGAAGAAACAGGAGGGTTGTTTGACTGAAAGATGACAACCTCCTCAGCAGGTTTTCTACCTTACAGCATACTTTCAGCAGATGGCCCAGCACACCAGTGAAAGTAGCTGCGAAGGAGATGCATAACAGTCAACTGTCAAACCCTTCACCAGAGTCCATGACCCAGGAAAACACACAAAGAAAGAAAATGGGAATACAGTGGCATTCAAATAGCTGGCTCTTTACGGCAACAAATCTGTATTTCAAGCAGCTGTGTTTTTCTTTATGTCCTCCCCTCTTCTTCAAGGCACTGAACCAATCTTGGGAAACATGTCCCTTGAGTACCAAGTACCCTATGGCGCCATGCTCAACTGACTGTTTTTTTCATATGTAAACCCATACTTCAAGCCTCAATCAGCACGAAAAGGAGCTATGTTGGAGGGAGGGAGCCAACTTCTAAACTTGACCAAAAAGCAAGGGTATGGGTCCACTGGATAGTGATCAGGATGCTCGAGGCCTAGTTGTTTTTTTCTCCCCATTCTCAGCCCAAAGTACTCAAGTCAAATGTAACACCTACGTTTTTGGGAAACGCTCAGATCTTTTCTAATGAGCCATTCATGCACATCTCCAGTGAAATCAAACAATGTCTACCAAGTGACTGAATTCAAAGCATTGGTCAGAATGCAAACATCTTAACACAACGCAGTGCAAAGCAAGTGAGCTGATGAGTTTCTCATGCAATATCAATATGCTGAAAGATTTTTGTACTGCAAACAAGAAAAGTCAGCCTTCGTGTTTAAACGGGCTCTCACCTGGAATGACTGAGATAGTTTTCAAAGCTCGGAGAACTCTGAATGTTCTCAATGCTGACACATTGCCAAGGTCCACAAACTCTGTCACATATCTGCAATGAGGGAGGTCACACACAAACACAATGACAAGACACAAAACAACTAGAGGTACACAGGGCCTACTCAACACCTAACACCAATCACAGACTTCTTACCTGGGATTACAGAAATAGTTTTCAAAGCTCTCAATACTCTGAAAGTGCGAAGAGCTGAAACATTGCCTAGGTTTACAAATTCTGTTACATACCTGCAGAATTAAATCACAGTTATTTATGGTTATATTTTAACCCTTTGAGGACCATGGCTACATTTTGCACCAAAACAATGTTCAGCAAATTATTTAAAAAAACATTAAAAATTGCTTCTTTCATTGTGTGCATGCTTTGTTCATTCTGTTTTCATGAGTTCACAGGCCTGTGATAACTTATTTATAAGTTTTTTTTTAAATGATAACGTGCAAATGAGTCACTTTGGAGGTGATCTGCTTTCTCAACCCATTATGTATTTTAGGAGAACTTCAATCCTTTTTCCACAAGAAAACAGTTTGGAACCTATACTTTCCTTTTAGGAGAATTCTGACTGCAGGCTAGTCTTTAACCAGAACTCCTAGATCCCTTTTGAGCAATATCCCTGCAGTCCGTAATATGAGTAACATCTTGGACCCAAATCGGGGCAGTCATTTTCTTGCTGTCACAGTCTCAAAGCTTGCATATCAATAGTACTTCTGAGTTTCTCAGCTCAAAAAACTTGCCTAAACTTGGATAAAGATTACTAGTATCCATGATTCTAAGGAGTTAACTAATATCTTCTTTCTTTCCCCCAGATTGAGAATGAATCCAGGCTCAGGAACACAATGTAAGTCCTTGTATCATCTTTGTTCTTCATCTTTGTACCATTCCCAATTTCCGTGTGTATTTTTGGCTGCACGGAGCAAGAAATTACCTGCAGCAATAACAGACATATGCTTTACATAGCAGACAAAGGAACATCATATCTGGTAATATAGTAAAAGAGACCAAAACTGAATGCAATATATTGAATGTGGTCTCAAAGCCTTACACAGTGGATATGTACTTATCCACAGGCAGTCCAAATTGCTAGCACACAACATGACAATGATGTCAGTGGTTGTTTCAAATATCATGTACAAGTTTTCCTTCTGATTTTCAATACTATTCTCTTGATGATAAAAATAGCCTTATTACTTCTAAATACAAATGGGGATTATCAGTGAACTTTGTTGTATTCGATGACATTTATTTCTATCCTCAGTATCGCTGTAAATCTCTTTCTCATGCAGGGCTCGTTGCCTTCCCACATTTTAGTCTGATCGACAAACAGGTATATTCTACTTACAATTAATTCATCAGATTAATCAAAGCTCAAGTTCCAACATCAGCCCTTGGAAGACTCCAGTGGTCATTTCAACCACTGCTAATCATCTTGGGAACCATTGTCAACTCCCATGAGCCATTGCAATGACAGATTTTCATTTTAGCCATCAAATACCCATTATGTAGGACATTTAAAGCTCTTTCCCGCAATAAGGCATATGAAATTGAGTACACTGTCCTTACTTGCAGGTTGTAGTTCCTCAACAAATGCAGTAAATTCATTCAGCCTGTCCTCATAGACTCAACTGTTCTATACAACAAACTCAATATCAGCCTCCTGTCTATACCACATTGGTTAATTGCTTTAAGTCCAGCTAAGAGGATGACAGAAGATATCCTTGATCACACTTTTTCACATTTAGGATTCAGCTACCAAAGGCCTAAAAGCAAACATCTGATTTCAACATTCAAGCCAGATTTTAACTCAATCAATTTGGAGACAGTAAGGACTGCAGATGCTGGAAGCCAGAGTCAATAAATGTGGAGCTGGAAAAGCACAGCCAGTCAGACAGCATCTGAGGAGCAGGAAAGTTAAACCCTATTCTCATCAAGTTAAATCAGGTCTTTGCACACATAGTGATCAAGTCTATTTTAGTTTCCAGTGTTGTTACATCTTGAGTTTGGGTAAGTTAGATTTTCAATGGGATCTCTGAAGTGTCTGCGCTGGATGACAGTTTCCAAGGTTTGTGCAATTATGCCAATTGCTGAAAATGCAGTCAGGAGCACCAGTAGGTCATTCAGCCCCTCAAGCCCATTCCGCCATTTGATACAATCATGGCTGATCTCATCTCAGCCTCGAATCCACTTTCCCGCCCGCTCACCATAACCCTTTAACCCACCTATTAATTAAAAATCTGTCTATCTCCTCCTTAAAATTTACCTCATTGTCCCAGCATCCACTGCACTCTGGAGTAGGGAATTCCAAAAATTCACAACCCTTTGAGAGAAGTAATTTCTCCTCATCTCTATTTTAAATCTACTACTCCTTATCCTAAAACTATTACCTCTCATTCTAGACTGTCCCCCGTGACGAAACATCCTCTCTACATCTACTTTGTCAATCCCCTTTAGCATCTTATATGCTTCCATTAGATCTCCTCTCAATCTTCTAAACTCTAGAAAGTATAGGCCTAAACTGCTCAACCTCTCTTCATAAGAAAAACCCCTTAGCTCTGGAATCAATTGAGTGAACCTTCTCTAAACTGCCTCCAATGCAATTACATCCTTCCTCAAGTGAGGTGACCAAAGCTGTCCACAATACTCCAATGTCTTGACATTTCTTGTTGATGATCACAAATGTTTTCTTTTTACAGCCAAAGCTCGTACCATTCAGCCAAAAGTGTTGAGTTAACATCGAGCAGCTCCTGTCAAGACACTCAATTTCAAAACACTGGCCGTTATCAATCTTCAATTCCATGAACGAGATTAGAGACTTAGACTTTGTACTAATCCAAAACATGGTCAACGTGCTGTAATGCTGCTCCTGTTCCAGCTTGAGCATACTAACAGCGCATCACCACTATGCTGACTATCGATCTGGGACAGCAAAGGCTCTGATTCCCAAGTTGGATCAGCAGCTGCTGAGAACAAGAAAGCATTTTCACACATTTCTCTCAAACAGGATGCTGGCAAAACCACACCCAATGTCATGGTTGTGGGAGAGGCTGGTGAAAATGGTGATCATACAAGAGCAAGCTTGATGAAAGAAGTATATTTCACTGCTGCTACTGAGCAAGAAAATGCAATTATTGCCTTGTCCATTAATTCACGTCTTGGGCTTCAGGATTTTGAAGCATTATTCCTCTCTGGTCCAATGCTCATGAGACACGTTATATAAGTTACATTATTTTAAAGGCCTATGTTGCATCTTCTTTTTTAAGCAGTCCCCTTTCACAATCCTAAGAAATCTTAGCTCATATTTCATCATTCCAATCATGTGACTCGATGCAATTCACTAGCTGAATTTTTTTTCATTCACTCATGGGATGTGGGCACTACTGGCTGGGCCAGCATTTATTGCCCATCCCTGGTTGAGAAGGTGACGGTGAGCTGCCTCCTTGAATCACTATAATCCGTGTGCTGTAGATAGACCTATAATGCCATTAGGGAAGGATTTTGACTCAGCGACACTGAAGGAATGGCGGTATATTTCCAAGTCAGGATGGTGAGTGGCTTGGAGGGGAACTTGCAGGGGGTGCTGTTCCCATGTATCTGCTGCCCTTATTCTTCTGGGTGGAAGTGGCCGTGGGTTTGACAAGGTGTTGCACAGGAGGCTGCTGAGTAAGGTAAGGGGCCATGGTGTTCGAGGCAAGGTACTAGCATGGATAGAAGATTGGCTGTCTGGCAGAAAGCAGAGAGTTGGGATAAAAGGGTCCTTCTCAGGATGGCAGCTAGTGACTAGTGGTGTTCCACAAGGGTTGGGACCACACCTTTTCATTTCATACATTAATGATTTGGATGAAGGAACTGAGGGCATTCTGGCTAAGTTTGCAGATGATACAAAGATAGATGGAGGGACAGGCAGTATCGAGGAGGTGGGGAGGCTGCGAAGGATTTACACAGGTCAGGAGAGTGGGCAAAGAAGTGGCAGATGGAATACAACGTGGGAACATGTGAAGTCATGCACATTTTCTAAATGGGGAGAAAATTCAGAAATCTGAAGTGCAAAGGGACTTTAGGAGTCCTAACCCAGGATTCGCTTAAGGTTAACTTGCAGATTGAGGCAGTAGTTAGGAAGGCAAATACAATATTGGCATTTATTTAGAGAGGACTAGAATATAGAAGCAGGGATGTACTTCTGATGTTTTATAAGGCTCTGGTCAGACCACATTTCGAGAATTGTGAGCAATTTTGGGCTCCATACCTCATGAAGGATGTACTGGCCCTGGAGCAGGTCCAGAGGAGGTTCACGAGAATGATCCCGCAAATGAAAAGCTTAAAATATAATGAACATTTGAGGACTCTGGGTCTAAACTTGGAGGAATTTAGAAGGATGAGGAGGGATCTAATTGAAACTTACAGAATAATGAATGGCCTGGACATGCGGACATTGGAAAGCTGTTTCCATTAGCAGGAGAGACTAGGGCCCAAGGGCACAGCTTTACAGTCACGTGAAGGCCCTTTAGAACAGAGATGAGGAGAAACTTCTTCAGCCAGAAAGTGGTGAATCTTTGGAATTCACTGCCACCGAATGCTGTGGAGGCCAGGTCATTCAGTACATTTAAGTCAGAGGTAGATAGGTTCTTGATTGTGAAGAGGATCAACAGTCACGGGGAAAAAGCAGGAGAATGGGTTTGAGAAACTTATCAGCTATGATTGAAGGGCATTGCAGACTCGATGGGCTGAATGGCCAAATTTCTGCTCCTATGTCTTATGGTTTGGAAGGTGCTAACTTTCTGCAGTGCATTACAACAAAAACACCTCGTCCAGTCACAATGAGAAACACAAGTCGAGCTCATATCACACTCTGTCCTGCTGTTAGTCGCAGAAGGTGGGGTGCAGCAAACAGTTGTGATGTAGCTCAGTGTCCTGCATGTAATAAAATGGTCTCGTGAAAACTACTGTTACAAATCAGCTGTTTGGACAGGACTCCCCTATATTTAGTCTGGGATGGTCACTGCAGGCAACAATTCATTCTCCAAATTCCTATACGATTAACTGAACAGGAATGTATATCCACCTCTTTCTATTACAAAGGAGCAGGAAATTTCCTCTGTTCTTGCAACTAACTCGTAAAAATGTTGATAAAGACATAAGTGCATTCTTACACATGATCTGTTTCTCTTCCTTATCAAAGACTTCTGTTTCTTGCAAGTGATGAGTTACCTGTTGTGTATTCCAACATGGCTGTGGAGTCCAACTGCAATCCTACATAGCTTTCCATTGTGTAGACAAGAACGAATTGTCTAATTTTGCTAAGACTACCCAGTCTACCTTGCTTGCCTTTTGTGCTTTGCTTCCCTACGTCTTTGTTGTTCAAATGAAAACGATATCACTACCAGACATCACTCCCCAGGTAGCTCTCTCTTGGGCATTTTTACTCTGAGTCTGTGGTGAACATGCAACATTTCCTGAGCACCAAGGGGTTCTCAAACCCTAATCTTGGCCTACCTCACAGCCAGTGTACAAGTTGAAGTTCTGAAAACATAACCACCTTATTCTTACATCAAACAGCATTTTGAAGGTATCTTTAACTCATTCCTCATTTGCTCAGTGGACAACTCCTCAGGACTGTGGCAGCATGTTGTTCGAAAGTCAATGGAGTAAAGTTGCTCTTGTTATATTGATGATGTTATCTTCCAAAGTTTCAACAAGCATTTCCTAATCCACCAAATATCATGATGGGTACTACATTTGCAACTGGATAAAATCAGTGCCACACCAGAACCTGTCTGCAGTTTTAAGCTGAGGTTTCCACAATCAAGTTTCCATGGCTTCTGTGCTGCTTTCCCAGATGACCATTCAAGGGCTGTTTGAAATAATTCATTAGCCTAATCCTCCTTTGTTTTTGCTTTATCTTGGGCCTATCTAGTAATTAGTGGTGAAGGATACATCACTGTTCTGTATCTATGGAATAAGTATTTTCTTTATTTATTCATTAACAGGATGAGGGTGTCACTGGCCGGGCCAGCATTTATTGCCCATCCCTAATTGCCCAGAGGGCAGTTAAGAGTCAACCATATTGCTGTGGGTCTGGAGTCACTTTGTAGGCCCAGACCCGGGTAAGGAGGCAGTTTCCTTCCCTAAATGACATTAGTCAACCAGATGGGTTTTTCCTGATAATTGACAATGGATTCACGGTCATCATCAGATTATTAATTCCAGATACTTATTGACTTCAAATTCCACCACCTACCGATTCAAACTCGGGTCCCCAGAGCGTTATCTGTGTCTCTGGATTTACGGTCCAGCGACAATACCACTAGGCCATTGCCTCCCCTTATATAATAAGAAGGTTTATTGCATAATAGCAGTAAGTACAACTATGTTTGTTCAGGCATAGATACTTGGATCTTATGGAGCTGGTACAAATATATCTGATCCCTTCAAAAACTAAAGTAGAACACTTCATCTCCACCCACAGACTGTGTGTTACCAGTAAAATGAGACAAGCTAATCTAACATGAACATTAACCCCTCAGAACCATTACCTATACAACATTTCCCTATAAGTTGTTGTCTCTTATAGTTAACCCATAACACTAATCATGTATATATAGTTAAACTATAACATTAATCATATATACAACTCTACTACATTTACCACTGCCTCATCTTCCCCCAAAGCCTCTGGCTTCACAATTGCAATTGATCAGGATGTTGCACATTTTTGTCCAAATGAATCTCTTCAGCCTTGAAAGAATGGTAGACCTACTGCTTGAGGACTGTTGACCCCAGTCATGATCTGTGGATCATTTATCTCTCAGATACTCTTCAGAGGGCGTTGTTCTCTGCAGAAGTCATTGTTGATCTCCTTATCAGGAGGCCATACCCTTAATCTCCAGAATTCCCTTGGCAGAGGAGCTCTTCCCTGCTATCTCATGTAGTTGTCCCATATCAACATTTGGGGACCTTGAATTTCATGAATGTCCATCATGGAAGTTGGCCGCTCTATTGAAACAAGTACTTTCATCTTTGTTGTATCCTGGATTGGTAGGCCAGGCAATAGCTTTCAAATTGGAAGAGGTAGTCTGTTTTTTGCAATATCCTGGATGTTTAGACGAGACAGTTGCCTCTTCTTCACTAGTGCCTTAAATCTGTTGATGCCAGTCTGATTGTGATGACGTAGGTTGCAGCTGATCTGCCTCAATTTGTAGATCACATTTTTATTGCCAGTATTTGCTTCTTTGCCCGTTTTGCCGAGTGTCTGTTTTTGCTCGACCCCTGGCAATGGCGAGAGTGTTTTCCAGACTGCCAATCCTTTATAATTGCAGATTGCACAACAAGACACAAGATCTTCAATCTTTTCTGAGATCTCTGGCCACCACACAACTTACTGTTTGTACACGTGGGAATGCACAAGAGCCTCCCCCCATTACCCACACATTGTATATTCTTTCTGATGCACCTTCCCAAAGGGAAGCTGGAATGGCTAGTCTTTTGTCATACACTCATAGATCATTCAAAATCTTGACGTGCTCTCACTTAAAGTATGTGCTTTCAGCTAATGTGCTGGATTTCTGGTCTGGTCATCCTTCAACACAACACAAGCACATGATAGCAGAGACTGCTGGATACTCTCCACTCCTTGGCAAATTTGGTTGTACCTCTCAGCTTGCTGGCCATCATTTCTTCTCAGCCATATGAAACATTCCTCCCATGCTGTTGTAAGTAATCTCAAGAGACTCTCTCTACTTTTTGGATGCTGTCATGAACCTAGGAATCCCAAAGAAATTTTCTACCGGTTGCGGCTTGACCAGTTTTTTTTAAAATTTATTCACACATAAGATAAGGGCATGTAGGCTAGGCCAACAATTATTGCCCATCCCTAATTGCCCAGAGGGTGGTTAAGAGTCAACCACATTGCTGTGGGTCTGGAGTCACATGTAGGCCAGACCAGGTAAGGATGGCAGTTCCTTCCCAAAAGGACATTAGTGATCCAGATGGGTTTTTCCCAACAATCAACAATGGATTCATGGTCACCATTGGACTCTTATTCCAGATTTTTATTGAATTCAAATTCCACCATCTGCCGTGGTGGGATTGTACTCAGGTCATTACCTAGATCTGTGGATTTTAACAGTCCAGCGATAATACCACTAGGACATCGCCTCCCCTAGTTAGCCAACAAGAGTTTGTTTCTGGATCAATTCCTCTCTAGGAGGTCATCAAACTCCTCTGCTAAGTAAGTTGAAGTTGTGCCATGTGCACATGCTCAGAAGTGAAGTCAGTTGACTGAGAACAACGCACATCTTTTCAATTCATGTACATTGTGTTGTAGTGCAACTTCTGGCATTCCTATACTCTTAACAATTATTCCATCTACTCTACATAATTTCATTGCTGTAGGTTGATGCTTTTGCTTCTTTAGCCATGGTGACTGGTCTGACAGGATAGTGACTTCGGGACTGGTACTAAATTTGAGTTGGATATCCATTGACATAAACAAGTTCTATGCAACCTGGATCATTGAGAGTACTAATTTCCCCTATAAATGCCTTAAGTATCTTTTCTTAAGGAAAGATAGTGGGAACTGCCAATGCTGGAGAATCTGTGATAACAAGGTGTAGAGGTGGATGAACACAGCAGGCCAAGCAGCATCAGAGAAGCAGGAAAGCTTGACGTTTCAGGTCTAGACCCTTCTTCAGAAATTTTCTTAAGGAGCTTGCTTTATCACATTAAAAGTATTTGCATGTGTATCCTCCTCCCTTCCTGTGTCTTTGTAGTTGTGCATTTCTTCTGCACGGAGTGTTTGATTTTGAGGCAATGTTGTATCCGAAAAATGGTCACCTCCATGAAGTCCAATTTTATATTTGGTTTAGTCTTTCTCTGACCTTGGATCTGCTTGGAAGTATTTCATAATTGTTCCATTCCTTCTCAGTGTGCTGATTAGCCTTAATACTATAAAGACATTTTCAATCTGTATCATTTCAATTGCTTGAAATCTGTTGTTCTCTAAGCTTGTATTCATAATGCTGTTTTGAAGTGAACTGCAGAGCTTGCTAGACTCTGTACCATAAAAATGTTGCAAAAGTTCTTTTATTTGCTAGCCTTTTTAACTCTGTACTTCTGTAAAACTGTATTAAATTCTTGAATAAAGCTGTAACTTGTATTACTGGTTGTTCGGTCACAATTTGCTTGCTCTAAAGCTTTTTAAAATCTGTTCTTTTGTAATACTGTATCCTGCTACTGCTTATTGAGTTTTGCCATCTTTTTATTAATCAAAATGGTGGCTTCTCATTTCTCCTAGGGTTTTCCTGCATTCTGCAGCCAAACATCCCACTTCCTGCCTTTCAGAGTCTAAATCCAAGCATCTACTTCTACGCAAACTTTTAAATGAAGTTCTCCAGCTGCAGCCTTTTAAAATCTTCATTCCAAAATCATGACTTAATTATTGCTTAGTACCAGTCATGTTAAATCTTTAATTTTTCTTAACTTTCTTCTTCTGCTAGACTCTTTCACAAAATTTCCTTCAATTTGCTTGATTTCAGCTTAAATCAATTCTGAGACCTTCCTGACTCTGTAGCCCTAGTCTAAATTTAGTTTCTGGCCCTTTCACTGTTCCTTGAAACTGCACCTCATGAAGCTTAATGGCAATGGCATCAATGCTTGATGCAAGTGGTGAGAACTCTCTTTTACATTCCTTTGCCATCTCTTTCCAGTCTGTGCACCATTTTTTATAAAGTTGTTCCCCCTTCCCTTAGGAATCTCTAACTTTACCTCTTAGAGCCTTCCTCGCTCCTTACAGTGCCATCTTTGCTAAGACCTACGTATTTTGTAAGTGTGGTTAGATTTCCTTTCTTTTCCTTGTCTATACCTTGCCCCAGCACTTCTTACCAACCTCTGAATGGAATTTTGCTTTTCAAGTGGAGGACTGGCCTTTTTGTTGCTTCCCTACTTGTTAGTGTCTTTCTATGTAGGTAATTGTGTTTCAGTTGCTAACTGACTCTTAAGAGTGGCAATGCTCTTAATGTGATAAATTCGCATGCTTGAAATTTTAATCTTTTCTCTGGATTTTCAGAATTTCTTTGCATCGTGATGGGGTCAGATGTGCTTTCTCCTGCACTGTGTGGTATTTGCCACCTCTTATTAGTATGTGCTTCTGAGTAAGGGTTGTTTTAAATAATTCACTGCCACCAATCCTTTTTGCTTGCTTTGTCTTGAGCTAGTGACTAGTGGTAGAGGATACAAAAACATAGAATACCTACAGAAGAGGCACAACTCTCAGATAACAAGAGGATCTCGGGCAGGAAAGCAATAGGTACAACAATATTTGGTTAGATATAATTACCTGGACCTAGGGGAGCTGATACAAATACATCTACTCCTTCCAAAAGTTGGAATAGAATTCCTTGTCTCAACCCACAGACACTGTGATATCAGTAGAGTGGGCACTGTCAATGTAACATTATATTTACAACAACTTCCACGATTGCAATCAGGAACCAGACTGTATTTATTTTTGAGATAAAAGGTACTGCAGATGCTGGAGAATCCGAGATAACAAGCATGGGGCTGGATGAACACAGCAGGTCAAGCAGCATCATAGGAGCAGGAAAACTTGACGTTTCAGGCCTAAACCCTTCATCAGAAATGGTTGGGTTTAGGCCCGAAACGTCAAGTTTTCCTGCTCCTATGATGCTGCTTGACCTGCTGTGTTCATCCAGCCCCATGCTTGTTACCTTGTATTTATTTTTGGTCTCCTTGTGGGCCAAGTGGAGCAGAGGTATCCCTCTAAGCTCCAGAAGAAAAGCTGGGCTCTTCCCTGTTCCATACATCTGTCCTCCAATCACCTCTTCCAACCACTTAACTTGGCTACAATGTCAAATCATTTCTTGCAAACTAATTTGCCGTTGTTATATAGTATGCCACTCTGTTGTAACATGCTACAACAAGATACCTTACAGTTCCATGTTATGTTAAATTTGTTCCTTCTCAATGCTATTTTAATATTCTCTAGCACAGAAAGGAGTTGAAAGTTCCAAAATATTCTGTACAAATAATATTGAGTAACCCCCAAAAGCAGTGCTGATGTTTGCACTTCAAACCATCAGCCAAACTTTGTTACTTTTTTCCATTCAGTCTGCTGTTTTTGCACCTCACCTGCATTTGCAAGTTGCTACAACTGTAAGACTGTGATGTGCTACCTGCGGGTTTACACACAGGTAAGATTCGCCAGTGACTTATTTGTCTGTTTGTCAGCACAGTGCCCTTTCTGACAGCAGCTATCAAGAGGCTGGCAGATCAGTCAGGAGTCAGAAACTGGATAGTTCTTGAACTAAACAAAGCCTATGCAATGCAAGATGATGCAACAACTTGACACTGCCTCAAAAGAGATGTTACACTTTCAATTATTCTGCTACTTGCTCCCTGATAAACACTGGCTGCGTTCTAAATGAGCTGTTCTTTGTGAACTAGAGTATTATCCTTGTGGAGAAAGGACATGTTAAAGATGCTGCATGGTGCAATATTCCAGATTAGCACTCAAAGGGTTAATAATTGTGGTCATCCTTTTCACTTAAGCACTGCTTAGACAATTATCTGTGCAATGTCAGATGCTTGAACAAGGCGTGTCAACAATTCATTTTCTGTTTTGAAAGGTATTTAGCAATCTGAATAACAGTGATTCAAGTGCATCAATTTGCTGAGCCAGATGAATACAACAAAAAAGGAACAGAAACATCAAGAGATAAATAACAACAAATGATATTACATGTTTCTTGTTGAGATCTACAAGATCACAACAGTCATGGATTGACAAGTGCCTGTATCAATGTCAGTATCACCACACCTTGTAGGTTAAACAGGTCAGGTTGCTAAACACCTTTCATTATTTGCATTAAACATTGTAACCTTTACATCTTCATGATCTCCTCTAGGCCTCCAAGTCACGTTCAATGCAATAGAAATCCTGCTGGGTAAAATTAGATCCATATAACATAGAGCTAGCATCAGTGCTAGTACAAGTCTGCTCTGAAACCTTGCAGGCATCGGAACTGCCATTTCAGCAAACTTTGTATCAGTCAACTCATCATCAGCTGCAATCCTCAAACTAGAAGTACAGCAACCTTTGAAACTTACACTGGCTTAAACATTTGGAGGTTTGGTAATGTTACTGAAAGCAATTGGTTTATTATAAATTTGAATAAATTATCTTTATCGAATGTTGAATGAAAATGACAACGTTTCATGCAGGTTCAAACATCAAATTTTACTTATGTGCCAGTCATTAAATTATAAATATGCTCTGAATCACAAACTATATAATCTAGAGATGAAAAATTACTTACGCCATCATTATTACACTGAAATCCAACCAATTCCATGGATCACGTAGAAATGTAAAGCTATCTATGCAGAATCCTCTTGCAATCATTTTTACAAGAGATTCAAATGTATAAATGCCGGTAAATGTGTACCTGTGAATGAAGAAACAAAACCATGTTTATTCACAAAGGGTGATGAATGCACGGATCAGACTGCCCAGTGAGATAGCAATCCCAGATAGTATCAGCAAATTGAAAAGGAAAGTGGATAGCACTTTTCTTTCAAGTAAAAGAACAATTAAGGAATGGTGTTTTTCAATATTGCTGTAAAAAGACATGTTTTGTTAAAGCACTCTTTGTACTCTTCAGGACAATTCATAAGAAATACCAGTGTAAAGGGAAAACAACATTGATACTGAATGAGAAGAGAGTGCTAACTGGTTGGCAAATGAACTCTGATTGGTGGAGGCACTGCCATGGAGAAGCATTAGTTACATGAAGACCGACAGTTAACTTCCTGGCTTGCCAAATATGAGTTTATATTTAAGCTTTGAGGCTGGCCACATTGCCTCTTACAGTATAAATTCCTTTACTAACAGAAACACTGAGAATATCAGCCATACCAGTCATCAACCAGATCTTTGCTGTTTTAGGTTGGGTTCTATTAAAGAAATATTTTGAAACTAATTTGAAAATAAAATGAACAGGACTATAATGAAGCATGAAAATATGCAATGGACATCTTCTAAAGCACTGTCCTTCACGTCTGGAGTTTTTCAGCAGATTTTAATCAAGCCACAGCTCAGGCCAAGGGCAGGAAGAGGTCTGCTGACTACAATGTAGAAGTTAACTCCATTTCCAAATGAATAGACAATTAAAACAAATTCAAAGTCTTGACGCTGTCACTGGACATCATGATCTCTACTGGCAGTAACTATTCCCTGTCCTACTCTAGCAGGAACTGCGGCATCCTATGAAGCTTAAGGCACATTATTTTGATATCCTTCTCTGCTTGCTCTCTACCAGTTCTGGGGCAGTCTCCAAAAATTCTGTGATCGCTCTCCAGTGTGAATGGCTATTCTTCATGGATAAACTAGCTGAGATACATCTTCAAACTATTTTACCATAAGTTGGCATGACAAGTGACATGCCCATGTGAATACAAATGCATACAAATTCCAGCAGAGATCGCCAAATATTGTTCAGAGCTGGGAACACTGGTCAATTTTTTACCCCCTTCCAAGTCCAGGCATCCATAGTGCCCCATCAGTCTGGCTAAGATCAACTAACTCAGTGTGAGGAATCTCGAGGGTAGTAAGGAAAATACTAGAGTTCCTTTTAGAAGGTTTATTAGCATAGCACCTGGAAAACAGTGACAAGATCGGACAGAGTGAGCATGAATTTACAAAAGGGAAATCATGTTGACAAATCTACTGGAATTTTGTTTTGAGGATGTAACTGGTAGAGTTGATAAGGGGGAATCAACGGATGTGGTTTACTTGAACTTTCAGAAGGCGTTCGATAAGGTCCATCGTAAGAAAAATTGAAGCAAAATTAAAGCATATGGGATAGGGGGTAGTGTACTGACATGGATAGAGAATGGTTGGCAGACAGAAAACCAAGAAAGAACAAACAGATCATTTATCAAGAGGCAGTCGAGAGGAGGACAATGTTGGTAAGTGTGAGGTCATCCATTTTGGTAGGAATAACAGCAAAATGGACTATGTTTTAAATGGTAAAAAATTGCAGCACGCTGCTGTGCAGAGGGACTTGGGTGTCCTTGTGCATGAATCGCTAAAAGTAGGATTGCGGGTGCAACAGGTAATTAAAAAGGCAAATGGAATATTGTCTGCCATTGCTAGAGGGATGGAGTTTAAAAACAGAGAGGCTATGCTGCAGCTGTATAGGGTCCTGGTGAGGCCACACCTGGAGTACTGTGTGCAGTTTTGGTCTCCTTACTTGAGAAGAGGTATACTAGCTCTGGAGGAGATTCACTCGGTTGATTCCAGAGTTGAGAGGGTTGGACTATGAGGAGAGACTGAGTAGACTGGGATTATACTCATTGGAATTCAGAAGAATGAGGAGAGATCTTATAGAAACATATAAGATTATGAAGGGAATAGATAAGGTGGAGGCAGGGAAACTAGGACTAGGAGGCATTGCCTCAAAATAAAGAGAAGCAGATGTAGGACTGAATTGAGGAGGAACTTCTTCACCCAAAGGGTTGTGAATCTGTGGAATTCCCTGCCCAGTGAAGCAGTTGAAGCTACCTCGCTAGAATGTTTTTAAGGCAAGGCTAGATAATTTTTTGAACAGTAAAGGAATTAAGGGTTATGGTGAGTGGGCGCGTAAGTGGAGCTGAGTCTCAAAAAGATCAGCCATGATCTTATTAAATGGCGGGGCAGGCTCGAGGGGCCGGATGGCCTACTCCTGTTCCTAGTTCTTATGTTCTTATGTTCAGTCAGTGACTAGTAGGGTACTGCTGGGTGGGAGGGCGAACGAAGGAAGATGCAGAGATGCTTCAGTGTGATTTGGGCAAATTAAGCAGGTGGGCAAATACATGGCAGATGCAGTATAATGTGGATGAACGTGAAGTTATCCACTTGCGAGCAAGAACTGAAAGGCAGATTATTGTCTGATTGGGAAAAGGACAGGTGCAGTTAGATCTGGGTGTCCTTGTACACCAATCACTGGAAGTAAGCACTGCAGGTACAGCAATGGTCTGTTGGCCTTCATAGTGAGAGGGTTCAAGTCCAGGAGCAGGGATGTCTTGCTGCAATTGTAAAGGGCCTTGGTGAGACCACACCTGGAGTATTGTGGGTAGTTTTGGTCTCCTTATCTGAGAAAAGATGTTCTGGTGATGGAGGGAGTGCAGCGAAGGTTTACCAGACTGATTCCTGGGATGGCAGGGCTGATGTATGAAGAGGAGACTGCATCAGTTAGGACTATATTCACTGGAGTTTAGAAGAATAAGGGGGAATCTCATAGAAATCTGTAAAATTCTAACAGAATTAGACAGGATAGATGCAGGAAGGATGTTCTGGCGATGGAGAGAGTGTAGCCACGGTTTACCAGACTGATTCCTGGGATGGCAGGAGTGACATATGAAGAGAGACTGGATCAGTTAGGACTATATTCACTAAAATTTGGAAGAATGAAGGGGAAACCTATAACATTCTAACAGGACTAGACAGGGTAAACACGGGAAGGATGTTCCTGATGACCAGGGAGTCCACCACCAGGGGTCACAGTCTAAGGAAATGGGGTCGGCCAATTAGGGCTGAGACGAGGAGAAATGTCTTCACCCAGAGAGAGGGGAGCCTGTGGAATTCTCTGTCATAGAACATGGTTGAAGCCAAACATTGAATGTTTTCAAGAAGGAGTTAGATATAGCTCTTAGAGCTAAAGGGATCAAAGGATAATGGGAAGAAAGTGGGAACAGGGGACTGAGTTGGATGATCACAGCCATGATCATATTGAATGGTAGAGCAGACTCAAATGGCTGAAAGGCCTACTCCTGCTCTTATTTTCTAATCTGCTACTGGTCTTATCTGCATGGTTCAGTTCAGCACCAGGTGGTACTTTCTGCTTTCAGGTCATGAGAGAAGTGGTCACTACATTTTGAAGATAAATACCAAATATTTCTCTAACAGTTTTAAACAAACTGAGTGTTAGGAGGAAAAGAAGCATGGTCACTCACATAGCTTCTCACACAACGGTAACATGTTTCATTTGTTGTCTCTGAGAATGGTTCCGTCAAAACTGATAGTCCATATCCTCAAAAATTAATCCCTCGTTACTATAATGGCCAACAAAGCTGTCCATGTTTCGAGAAACCCCAAATTTCTACTTAAAGGATTTGTGAAACTTTGCATTACAGAAGTTACTGCAACTCCATGTTGCCAGTATGTCACTGTTGAGAAATGGTTACACACAGTAATTTAGAAAGCCCAGTTCATAAATCATGCTTCAGCCTAGTTCTTCGAATTCTATTCTGAGTGATAATTTGCTCTGATACATGAGAGCAAATGTCCACATTTTCAGGATGAATGGGATTTTAGGGCTTATTTTAAGTAATTCAATTCACTCTTTACCAGATAGTCTTAATAGTTTGTAATACTTTAGTCATATTTGTTCTCCATGACAGGTCACTGTTAACTACTACATATACAGTTCCTGCTTAACAGCACGGTCACACTACAGGATTCAAACTGAGGAAAACAGGCATTATTTTTCTACAACAAGGAATATGAACAAGAGGCCATTTGAACTCCAGTGTGATGCAGTATTCATCGCATGCCAGTTAGAACTACTTGTCCCTCCCGCATAATTTAATCTGTAGGTGATCTGTTGCTTTAATAGAACCATGAATTAATCTGATGGGACAAAAGCAGTTGGTGGTGGGGCAGGGGGAGCGTGATGAAAGATGTGATCATTTCTGCCTGGAGTTCACCATGCACCCTCCATTCTCTGACTCAGACACGGAAGCAGCAACATTTGATTCTGAAGCGATTCAATGACCAAGATGGAGAGAAATCATGTCCAGAACGGGTTGAGCCCAGTTTGCATGATACAGATGGCATTGATTAAACTGAGCCGCTGCAATTCTAACTAGCCCCATTAGAAACATTTTTCTAAAAAAAAGTGGACATATTACTCTCACATCTATTATATAAACTGGAAACACCAGGCAGAAGTTGTGAGCCATCCATTTTATTCCACAAGTGAGGCTCACTTACTTCACACTTTGCCAAATGTTGTTTCTTTCAACATTTCCTCACTCATGAAATAAACCAGAAGGTTTTGTTGCTTTCCCAGCGATCATCTCAACACAACGTCAAACATCAGATCATGCACAACACATCTGAAAAGTTAAACTAACAAAAAACAAACATTCTAAAAAGAGGAATAAAGAAGAGATACTTACTCCACCTGCTTAGACCAGTCTGGGGGTTTACTAAAAGTCATGAATACACAGTTGGTCAAAATAGTGGCCATAATAATCATGCTGAACACTGTAGATTGGAGTTAAGGAAATCATAATTATTCTAAGTGCTTCACAATTTTTAACCACAATGTTTGTTCATAACACACAGAGTTTCATTTCCATGGTACCTTCATCATACCTTTCTCCAGTTTCTACCTAAGTTCTATATTTCAATCAATAGGGCTACTTAATACTGAACACACTGCCAACTAGATGGTATGAAACGTAGCCTTCACTTACATGACAGAGATCCTTTAAGATGTCCAGGATGCCAACCCCTGATACTTCTGATTAAGGCCAGGGTTACCTCATCAGAAATTGGACTGAAAATTAGAACTTTTAATTTAATGCCCCCAGTGTCAGGACAAATGCAGGCAATTTTAATGAGGAGATTAAAAATACTTGCAACCCTAAACAAAAACTTGTAGCTTCAGGTCAGCAAGACTCAATAAGATTGATGGGCTGGCCGACCTGGGGTAAGCGTGCATTATCGTGGCTTCATAGCTGATGCTAAAGAAGAGGGAGTTTATTGATTGATATTGACTTCAATGGGGTAATTGGCTAATTTCTGGACTAGAGTTCTGTTTCTAAGCCAGCAGTTTGAAAAACTCCGAAAATGGTACCCAAAAAGCAAAATCTAGTAATTTAAGAATAGACCAATATTTCTACTCACTTCTGTGTTTCAGATGTTGTGAGGGAATTATTTAGGCCACCTTTCAATAGCGAAGGAGCTGCCAGAATCGAAACTTGACCCCATCCCAAACACTGCTCTAGCCTGCCTTCTGGCAGCAGGTGAGAACTCAAGGCCTCCAAGCCTTCTTAGAGGATCTCCACTGCTCACACCACTTCTGCCTTAGTTGTCTGTAAGTCCCAAGGAATACTCCACGTGCATGACATGCTAGGAATGGATAGCACACAGAAATAAATAAGATCACTTTGCAAAATGGATGAAGCAACATAAAAATGCAAAGCGCAACGACGATCACTAGCAGAGTGCTGTAATCACAGATTTCACAGCAGCAGTATGGGCTGGTGAAAGGAGTAATGGCAACTTAATAGAAGAGAACAGAACATGTGACTGGCTTGCAAGTGGCAAAGAATGTGCATCATTCGGATGACTAATGCAGAGGTGACTACCTGGTTTATAACAGCTCTCTATGAAACTCGAATCCTGTTATCCATTCAAATCAACTCCTGCCTGTTTGACCATGTGATGAAAGGAACATCCACGCACAGATTAAATCATAAAATGCTGGAAGTTCATAGCAGGCCAATCAGCTTCTGAATGAAAAAGAAAATCTAACCTAATGTAACCCTTCATCAGAACCGGGTGCAAATCCACACTGTGTCACCTCTTTAGTTACGTGCATTATTGAAACCGAGATGTCCAGCTATGTCCTAAATGACAACTTTGTTTTGTAAGTGCCATTGCTGCCTCAGTTCCTGTTACCCAGCTTTCAGTGGTTGATACGTAGATGCAGATCATTGCTCAGCATATATACACTAGATGGTTTTGTTCCAAGAATCCACAATCTAAGCTGGCAGGTTAACCACTCATAAGCAAGTGCTTCCTCCAGAACCCATCCTGATGACATGAAAGTCTGCCGTGTCTGCTGGCTGCAAGAATCCTATGTGGACTGAACATTTGGGGCTAACTCCAGCCACTTCCTTGTGGAAAGAGTTAAATTGCTCCTAATCCTGCACTAAATTGGCAGCCTCAGTGGAAGAATGGTTTGGCATAGTCAACGAAAATATGTCATACCTTGCACTCACCAGAAGTTCAGCACGAAGCTGACATACATTTTCAGTGCAGAGTAGAAGAAGCTTTACTCTGCATCAAACTATGCTACACCTGCTTGTTTTCAACTGGTGCAGGCTTGATGGACTACAGGGCTTTTTTTTCCTGTGCTGTAGACTGTTATGATTCTGTGATATGCAATTTCTTGATGCAAATGTTCAGAGAAATGCTCAGTTTCCTTACAATGGGGACTTGAATTCAATTCATGTCCTCAGAACAAGTGATTCATGTCAGCAACTCCATAGCACGATACAATTAATCATCTGTCTCACCCAAAGAGGTGACTTGATGGCGAGTATGAGAGGTAAAAAACGTCATTTCACTGCAAATCGGAGGTGCTTTTCAGAATTAGTAGCTGAAATATGCTGTTAAAGCAGAGTGTAGAAAGCTTGGCTTTCGAATGACCCTGTACTATACATGGCTAGGGAGAGCTTGCCATGACATGAGGTACCCAAAATAGAAAATGTTCCGCTGGCAGCAATAACAGCTCCCCAACAACCACCCCCAACTCCCAACATCACTCCCACCTCTTTTAAAAAGTACAAAATTCACTAAACAAAAAAAAAAAACTTGCTCTGGCGAAGAGTTACACTCAAAAGGTTAACCTTTCTCTTTCAGATGCCGATTGACCCAATGTGCATTTCCAGCATTTGTGGCTTGTCTTTTTGCTTCTAACATTTCAGGCAGTAGCACGTGCTCAATCTTTCTGTTAACGTGGAGTTGTTGTACACAGAACTCACAGCTGCAGTGATAGAAGGAAGCATAGCTGTCAGTTCACAAACTGGAAACGGAAACTATACTTTTCTATTTATATTTGATTATATTAGAGGCATCGAGATGATTAGTATCTAGTGCCTGGTGTTACAAAACACATTTGTATCAACTGAGGACAATGCAATCTGCGAGATAATGTAAAAAATTACTCCTTTATTCGCATGACAGTAATTAACCTTCGCTGGTGCTGTGCCCGTAATCAGGGACTCCAAGTCCACCATTTTGTTAATGGCTACTGGAAGTGGAATGGCTGCGAGCGGCTGCAAATAGCTAATCCTCTGGCAGTAGGTGATCCATTTGCTTGCTTGTTTGCTGATTGGTTGTAAGCTGCAGGCTGCAAGCTTGGCTGATTGGCTGCAAGCAGTGGTTTGCGAGCCCTCTTGCCGACTTGCGAACTAGCTTAGCACGTTGGATGCACGCAGCTTAGTTGATTGCTAGGCTCTCAGTTTCCCTTTCCTGCTGCAGCTTCTTAGAATCAGTTCCTACAATGCTTTCTGCATTAAGTGTGGAGTTCATCTCCTTCAATCTGAACACGCATTTTTGCAGAAACAAAATCTATAAATTACTGCTATTCTGTTTCATAGCATGCCACAGACCTTAGACTGACCTGCCATGAACTCAGTTGGAGACAGAATTTGACCTGAAATTGCCTAGACATTTTGGGAGCTCCGGTATGTCTCAGTTGCCTGTTTCAATTCAGGGCAGCTTGTGTGAGTTCGAGTACCAGCATTGCCTCATTCAGGAGACCTGTATTTGTGAATACAGCATGTTCTCTTGCTCCCTCTGTTGGGAAGCCTTGCTGGCTATCAGGTAGGCTGCTCAATATAGTAAAATACAGTATCAGCAGTCTAACAGCAAACAGAAATTCATTTTCTCTCGAATTGACAGGGAGACCTGCACCAACTCAGAAGGCATACCAGATCATGAGTAAAATGAGAAACCCCGGTGGCAGCTGACAAAAATCCAACATTCAGATTGAGCCAAACTTCTCTTATCTCAGTTGATCCTCTATTCACCATTTTGTTCACGCAGCACTGAAGACGCAAAATCAGCTCGGTCATCAGAATAAAAGAAAATAAGGTGCAAACAAGAATGGGACAAGCAGGCTGCGATGTTTGCGCAAATTTGCAGAATGGTCATGGTGACTAGGCTGACAAACAGCTTTTGCTGAGGGCACCCTGTTCTCAATTGTCCCTCTAAGAAGATAATGGTGCAATCTGTGGCAAACAGTTAAAAGCATGCTGCAGTATCAGAGTTAATGCAAGAGAAATTATAAGGGGCTGGGAAGCTGTAACTAGTGAGCAGAGTGGAGAGAATTAATAAAATGCCAGCTGAATAAAGTAGTTGCAAAAATAGCTCTGTACAAAATGAACATGATAACTGCTGCCAATTGGGCATTATGTTGGATCAGATTAGATCAACATATTGAATAGTCATGAAACTCAGGCGATGTAAAAATGAAAGGAAAGTGGATTTTGTTTTAAAATATCAGTTATGGACAAATTGGTAATAAAAGCTCAAACATCCAGCATTCAAATGTGTATTTGTAAGATGGCAACTTTCTTGGCAATAAAAAATAATGAAAAGCATAAGCTGACATGTTCCTTCAAGGTGCTCAACCAAACAATAAAGGTAAAATCTTGTAGATGCTGGAAATCGGAAATAAAAAGCAAATGCTAGAGAAATTCAGCAGGTCTGGCAGTATGTGTGGGGAGAGAAACAGAGTTAATGCT
>JAHRHZ010000089.1:2645616-2658985 GCA_024137785.1 Ginglymostoma cirratum | reverse complement strand
TTTCCTGCTCCTGTGATGCTGCTTGACCTGCTGTGTTCATCCAGCCCATGCTTGTTATCTCGAAGAAGGTAAATGGTTTGTTGGCCTTCACAGCAAGATGATTCGAGCACAGGAGCATGGATGTCTTGCTGCAATTGTGCAAGGTCTTGGTGAGACCACACCTGAAGTATTGTGGGCAGTTTTGGTCTCCTTACCTGAGGAAGGATGTTCTGGTTATGAAAGGAGTGCAGCGAGGGTTTACCAGACTGACTCCTGGGATGGCAGGGCTGATGTATGAACAGAGACTGCGTCAGTTAGGAGCAGTTTCACTGGAGTTTAGAAGAATGATGGGGATCTAGTAGAAACCTATAAAATTCTAACAGGACTACACAGGGTCAAGGCAGGTGGATGATGTTCCCGATGACTTGGAAATCCTGAAACAGGGGTCACAGTCTAAGGATACAGGGTAGGCCATTTAGAACTGAGATGAGAGGAAATGTCTTCACCTAGACATTCTGCGGAATTCTCTGTCACAGTAAGTGGTTGAGGTCAAAACACTGAATGTTTTCAAGGAGGATTTAGATATAGTTCTTATGGCTAAAGGAATCAAAGGATATGGGGAGAAAACGGGAACAGGTGCTAAGTTTGTTGATCAGCCATGATAATATTGAATGTTGCAGCGGAATCGAAGGGCCAAATGGCCCACTCCTGCTCTGACTTTCTATGTTTTTATGAGAGGCCATCCAGTATGGGGCACAGACCCAATGTGTTGCACTGTACTCCCCACCCACCCCAAGTCAGGAGGAAACTGGTCTCCTTCTCAAAGTGGATATTGGTACAGCACCAGCTTCATACGCATGAGCCATTTGCCTCACTGCACATCAAAGGTAGAATGGAATGTCCAGGAATTCTCATGGAACACAGCTCTTGCCATAAAAGACACTGCAACATTTGAGGTATCTGCAGTGGATACATCATGTGAGCCAGCAATACAGACAACAGGGGCATCTTCTTGCAGGCTGGCATTGCTGCTTTGGTTATTGCTTGCCAACACTCTCAACTCACTTGAAGAATAGTGTTACACAACAAGATGACTCTGGAACTTAAATGCCCACTGCTTGGTCAGTGAGCCAAGCTGGCATTTATGCCAGTGTACCACCACACAGGTCTGCACAAAGTGCAGTAAGTACCACCTCTGAAAGCACAGCCCACAGCAGCTGCACCAAGGACTTGTTGCAATGGTGCAGGTCTTTCATGGCTAGTCGTACGGCATTGGGCATTGCAATCTTGCATTCTTTGCAACTCACTAATTGGCATATAGCCATTCACCAGTGCTACTTGTTTTAACAAGGGAGGATTTAACAGTTGGTGCAGCTAGAGTAACACAAAGACATTTACAATGCACAAGTGGGAGCAAAACATATTCAAAGCACGCATCCTGCGACAGTGAAAATTTAAAATAATTTCACTTCTCCAATATATCTTACAAATCAGTCATTATTTCATTGGGAAGAAAATAGAGCAGTCATGGAAAATCCAAACAAAACACACAAAGCACACAAGAGGGGTAAGCACATGGTGGTTCTGTGACTGTAAATATATGCAGAAAGAAAGAAATAAAACAAGCAATCTGAAGCATCTTAGCACATCTTTTAGAAACCTTGGCAAATCTTTCAAATGGACGAAGCTGCAGGTGGGACAGAAAAGTAAATGGAAGGAATTGTGCTTAATTACAGGTTAGAAGAAATGGGCTTGGGGACATTTTATGTTCCTATTGCTCTCCAATTGTATCTTGTTGAAGTTTAGGTAGCTAAGTACATGGTGTGATGCAGTACATAGGGGGAAAAAAAACAACTTTTCTGGAGAAAATGCTAGAATTGCAAAGGTCCCCACAGCACAAAAGTTGAAGGCATCACAGTCCTCTTGGAGGACTCCCTCCAGGTCTCTGTGGCTTCACCCAAATGTGAGCATAGCTGGGGACCACAAGCCAACTTACTTCTGATTTCTTCACAAGGCCCAAGCAATAGACTTTGCTGTGGTATACCACTGCCTGGGGATAACTGTTGCGTATATTCTATGCTAAAGAACCACTATCAGCTCCTCTTTCATTACAGTTAAGTGTCATTGCACTTCAGGACAAAGCCCTTCTAACCTATTCACTTGTCTCACTGTTAAAGTGGTATCAGACCCTACATGCAACTCACCATATCTGCTTAGGTCTGACTGGCCAATACAACTTTGCAACACAATGCTGAAGTTCATCTTTGAATGACTGTATGCACATCTAAATAAACACATCTGGGGAGGAGGAATGTGCAGGGATGTGGGGACAGAGGGCAGTATATAAATCACTACTGAGGAAGGCCAGCATGGATCCAATGGATCAATGGCCTACTTCTGTGCTCTAATGATTCTAAGGGTTAAATTGGTCTTTTTATCTCAAAGTCCTTTGAGAAATAGGAATGCTCAGAGGATTAATAACAAAGAGGAGATTTTTCCTGGATCACCTGTTTGCAAGTATCAGAAACTGGGGCAGGTCAGAACCTTTCTGTGCAAAGAAGCCCTCCTCATTTCGTTCCACTAATTTAAATGGATGAAAGTTCTAGAGGATTCCTGCACAGATGTGGCTCCAATCCACCTGGATTTCAAATACGCAGTGTGAGCAGATTATCTTGGAAAAAGACCAGGAAAATACCCTGTCATTTGCTTCTCTTCCAACATCCCGTTTGCACACATCTGAATTTTTGCTAAGGTGAGTAAACACCAGAATATTAGATCGTAGACTAAGAGACAAAACATAAAATGGGGAAGCAGTCTAGAAAAGATTATGCACACTGGGTGAAAAATACAATCCCAAGTCCTTCTTGATGGTAAACAATTGACTTGGCCTTGCTAGGTTTGTGCAGAAACCCAATCTCTTACTGTTAGAATGAAAAGTTACTTATTTATTATCATCTATTTACTTCAGCACCACTAATGTTGAAGTTGGACAATTAGGAAGAATTTCATAGCATATCGCAGGGGTTAGTGAGCATGGCAGGTTGTTCAATCTATTTTACCATATGCACTTGAAAAAATGGCCAATTTAGGAAAAGGACCCAAATTAGGCTGTACAATTATTTGATACTCAAATGATTCAACTGCTTACCAAATTTTAAGATAAAGAGTTACCACTGCTGTCTCAGAAAATACAAATTAATGTGCTATCTGATAAACAGAAGTACAAAATCATTTGATTAATACCTACACAGCTTTGATGGGGATCAAATGACAGACAGTTCACTGGTTCTAAATATTAAGGCTATCACTCGGCTAAAGATACATCAAGCACAAGGAGATCAAAGAGTGGATTACTCCATTGCTGGAATACTTGCTACAGCAAAGGATTTGTTACCAGTCTAAATATCAAGACCAAGGCAAATGTGTACTGATTCTGTGTATGCCCTGTCCAACCGAGTGTAATAACAATAGAATTTTTAAGTCAAAGAGCCTACAAATGGATTCCAATTGTGCAAGCATAAGGCAAAGTCAATGCTGAAAGAGTGAATCAACATAGAATCAAGTCTCCTATAAGCGGAATTATTTCTTGTCTCAGGTCTTGTCTCATTTCAAAAGGAAAAAGCAAGCTATCAGACAAATCTAACAAGCCAATGGAGTCGGAAAATTGGATGTAGTATCAAATACTATTTCTCCCCGCTGCCTTTCTGGGGATGGTAAAGGAATAGCATCAGCAAATTCAAGAAGAGACAGTGTCAGAGATTTCAATGAAAATTGATGTGAAAGATGAAGAAATGCATGTTTTATTTCAAACTTTGAAACTGTCGAGATAGACTTGAACACGTTTAGATCCTGTATAGTCCTACTGTTCCTATAACCTGTTGACTTAGAATGTCTATACATTGAACATTCTCAACACAAATTTTAGCCAGAAAAAATAGTTCCAGGAAATTAAAAGTTAAATATGGAAATATTTTGCAAATACATACCATTCATATTGGCAAATAAAATTAACTACAACATGTGGAGAATGGATTACATTTTTACTGCAGTTCAAAACCAACTCCAACAATGCACAGGCAATGCTGGGTCCCCTTCTGGACTACGGTGAATGTGACTGACTCATGAAAAAGCTAATGCACAATACAGTTTGTTTGAAGATGTCTGGCTGACTGATGTTTGCAAATTAAAATATAATGCATGAATTTGTATCTTTTCTAAACATAGAAGAATCAATTATTTCTGTATGAACAGGGTTTTATTTGAATGAAAGAAAAACTGCTAGACACCAACTAAGAGGACAGATCGCATCTGTTTATTATGGGTAACAGAGTGATAACTTTGTTTCTAATTAATGCATTTGGATTTGCATTTAAGGGCACAAGGGTATCATCTGTCCATCCTCCATTAGTCTTAACGTTAAGCAAAGTATTATATGAGAATGCAGCAGGTGTTCTCAACACATTTTTAATTTAATGAGGGTGCCTGCTTCTACCACCCTTTCAAGTTGTTACAAAGTTGGGTAGAGTATTCATGAATTGGAAGGCAGGAAGTTGGAATTTGTTGGTAAAAATGATTGTGGAGAAAAGAGTGCCGTGGTCCCTTTAAGAGCTTGTGCTTTATCTGTGCTTGGAAGTTTATAAATTCAGGTGCACAGACAGCGCCCGAATGGATATATTTTGCATAGAACAGCCAAGCAGCATTTTTTCCAAGCCAACAAGTTTGAATTTGGTCAATTAATTTAAAGAAAGCACCTAGATACAGAAAGCCAATTGAATTTAAATCTGATGATGTTGACAACCTGAAACCCACCATATTGTAAGAATTTGATTGTCATTACAGGTATATAAGATGAGGGCATTTGGAAAATCGGGGAGTGCCGTCTGAAAGAGTGAGACAACTGCCAACTGCCACCTGCCACCTGCCAGAGTTCTCAGCATTCAGCACTCAGAGAAAGCCCGTCTAATTAATCAAAAGTACCACAGCATTTTAGCTCAAAGTCCTCACAGGAGAAATTACAGAGAATCAGCGGTACAAAGGCATTTGTGAAAAGACCAGAGGAGACAGAATATTCCAGAAGACGGTCTGTGCTAACTTGGAGAGATAAAGTTATAATTTATTGTTTCTTATTAATTGGGTTTATATTTGTGGGACTTGTCTTTATTTAAACAGTATTCAGTAGAATTTAGAACAGTTAGGGAGTAGTTAGTAGTCAAAGGGGGAATTGTCAGTTTGTTAGTAATTTTGTTAATTCTTCCATTGTTGGGTTAAATAAATAAATTGTTTCTTGTTACTTGTAAAGAGGAGATCTGGGATTTTCTTTGTCTTAACTACTCTTTTAACAGATTACGAGGGGAAAGGTGAGCATCTTTGGGTGTCTCAGGGGTAATTATTAGAAGGGAACCTCTAATTCCATCATAACAGATCGGGGCTTGTGTTTTGATTTAACTATCAGAGGGGTTTGGCCATTCCCTGTTGTAACACAGTTAATGAGTCCCAGAGGCCCACCACCCTTCAGGTGAAAAAAATTCACTTGAACTCCTTCTAATCCTTCTCCAGTTACTTTAAATCTATGCCTCTGATTATTGACCTCTTCGCTAAGGAAAACAGATTCTTCCTCTCTACTCTACCCAAACCTCAATTAATCTCTCCTCAGCCTCCTCTGATCTGAACGAAACAACCCCATGCGATTTATCTCCAGATTTTGGCATGGTTTGTTATTTTCAGAAGGGCAAAGTTTTTTTTGTCGATTTGATCACACATTAGGCTTACATGTGTACTCATCCCTATATTGAACAAAGCGGGTGTGCCGTACAGCATGTGACAAGCAAGTTGCAATGCTGCCTGCCCACTCACCCTGCTGTTGTTAAATGGAAAGGGAATGTTTTTGTCCCTGCACTTGTCACACCACATCATGAAGTGATAGGCTGGAGAGTGAAATGTTATACAAAACAGCCATCAGAACTTTCAGAACTGAGTTAGTTTCAATAGGGGAGAAAGCGGGTGATGAAAATTGCTACATTCTTCTCCAGCAGAATTTATTTAGTGGAGCAGTGACGTCCACATGAGGCTTTTTTAGCCTGCAGAACTTGGTCATGAAACTCAGCCCCAGTTGTACTTGTATATTTGAGGCGGTTTGGTCCTGGTTGGATATTCAAATGTTTGAACAGCTCAATTTGAAAGCACAAGAGCAAAGCAAACAGCAACAACTGGAATAAATCACGGAAAGCTTGAATGAGAAAGAAAGATGAGGAAAATGTGCATTGAAAAATGGACAAGATACTGCATACAATTGTTTACAGTATTTGATCTGGGATTGCTCCAGCATTCCAGACAGACAGTCATTATTATCTATGTTATGAGGGCATGTTAAGAATATTGTTCATTAATATTACTTGAATCATACATATTTCATATTTAAGACAGGTGCCATAACAGGGATGAAGAACTTGTTAGATTGCTATATGCAGGAAGGCCATAAAGATTTTCTTTGAATATATTTACAACACCACTTCACAGAATGTCCAGAGTAACTATACCCCAATGCTCTGTCCCAAATCCTGAAACTATTTTTCTTCTGAGCATTTGTTTTTAAGAGAATGTTCAAGATATAACCATTCTAAATCCAAACCATGTGACACACTGATTAACTCTCACTGTTTTGAACTTTACTGGATCCAAACCACAAAGCAATAATACACACCATTAAATATTTCATTCACCTTCACTAAATTAACTTTGATAATGCAGTACAGGAAGAATACATTACAAAAGGCAAGTAATCTTGTCCATAGGCCACTCATGGTTAAACCACTCAAGTAATGTCAGTCTGTCATGAAATATAAAACCTACGCCAGCAAAGTTCTCTCTACCTTCTGTCATCTTGCATGAGATACAAATAGATTTGCTGAAATTGGTCACTATATTAATATTAACACTGCTAAAACACATTACATGCTAAAACATCATAGCACTATATAGTGGAAAATTTTTGATATGTACTGCATAGCAGACATGGGGCAGGGGTGGTGGAATCTGCAAGTCACCTTACTTGAATAGAAGAGATTAGATGGACCAATACTTACTGCATGATTATCACAAGTTTGGGCTTGGCAACAAATTGCAAGCAACCTGACTTTGCATTTAATTTGCTGATATAAAGATACGATGATGGAAAGCACAACACAGTATGTTCAAGACTGCTGGATTATCATCCACTAACATAAAAGAAAAGCACCATATAATACACTAAAAAGGATATGAATGTATCAAAATTTTAATAGCGTATCTCCTCAGTGGATTCAAAGGGCCTAAAATGTACATGGCAGGTGTGGCACTAAATCGGAAGATAGCTTTTCCTCTGTTTAGTACTATAAAGGTCTGTGAGGAGAAAAAGAGGAAAAATTGTTACACAGATTGCAAACATAAAATGTTCAACACATTTTCATGCAGTAGATAAGTCAGTAAATGTTACTTCAATGGACAGCTTGCAGAAAGCTGAAGAAAACATTTCTAATGGCTAGTTCCGTGATACTTCTAATGCGTTGCATCAACAAACATTTTCAAAGAGAAGTAAGAAGCACTTTGTTGAATATGACATGGGACAATGTCAAATTTGCATTCAGAATCGTAATGTGAATTGGAAACAAGTTAATACTAAATTCACAAGGCTTAATGCACAGCAGAGGGGATCTTGGACATGAATAAAGATGGACATTAGTTCAATACAGAGAAAAGGTTAAGTGAATCGTAGACTCTCGGCGTTGAAATGCTAAGTAAAGAACTTATCGTACAAGCAGAGGGACACAAACATAACTCAGAAGTGCCAGCAATGCAAACAGGTTGTGTAGGTGCCCTTCACATACAGAATCAATTCAAACAGAGAAAATATATTCTTTCATACCACAACTGTATGTTTAATTATAGATTTAAAGCTCATTTTACCATCATCATGTTAACTGTGAGAAGTTTCATGGTCAGCAACTTTATGTGTAAGAAGGATTACAAGACAATATCCAAAGATGAAAACTTTCACATTAGCAGAATTGCATCCCATTGAATTTTCAAAATTGCTTTGGATGAAAAAGATTTTTCTTGCTTTTTGATCTCGTCCTTCCAGAATTCTAAACGTACTGTCTCTCCATTACAGTATCTCAGTGATTTTTTTTAAATTAAAACAAGTCTGATGTCTTAGCTTCAACAATCCTTCCTGCCAATCTGTTCCCAATGTTGAGCACCTCCTGTGTAAAGGCTTCACACACAATTGTGGTATCAAATATTACACCTAGGTTGATAAAGGTCTGCTGAATTCTTGTAAATTACATGCTTGTGAAACCTTATGAAGGGCGTAAATGAACATTTCCACATTAACAGGGACCAATTAGTCCCAATTTAGTTCAAGCGATCTTTGTGGGATTGAGAAGGACTAATTTCCATATGGAAGTGACAGGCAATGCTCCACAGCTTTTTCTGTAAATAAACTTCAACTTTTATTTGGGAGGGAGCATTCATGCTTTTGTGCTCAACACAGCAAAGCACGTTCGTGGTGGTAAATGGAACACCTCAACTGAGGCATTCAGTGCCAGTATCAGTCATTTACCAATCAGGTATGGACATCCAAACACAGACCACTGCTATCTTTATCCTGCAAAAAACTCAAGAAGGGTACCCATTACTGCAACAGCTTGCATCAGGAGTTTCCCAGAACAGGAGAAACAATCACCATTAACTGCAGTATGTCAATTACAGCAAAATCATGGGTGCTGTCATGCTGTGGGCATACACCTTGGAGAAAACTGGGTTTCCCACCACATAGAAAATGGTTGCAATAATTAATTCTAATTGCAAGATGTTAAGATGCTCAAGCATTAACATGGCTGAAAACATGCAGCCATCAATTCCTTGCCATTTGAAAAATATAGCTGATGGAATCAATCAATATTTGCAATTTGAAACATCTCATTATCTTTTGCACATTTTCATGTTACTAAGAATAATTCCAAAGTCATAAAATTATTTACAAAAGCCATCAGAAAGATTTTGAATTTGTTCAAATTGAAGCTATATTGTAATGTAGTTTGTTCAGCAACCTTTATCAATTTGGTACAGTATTTCATCAAAATAATGCCATGGGCAATTCAAGTGGTTCAATATATTTACTTACGTCTTTATATGCATTACTTTAGTTACCTTGAAATCCATCACTGTGCATCTGCATGACCATTCGTCAGGCTTTGAACTAGTCAGTTCAGTTTTAAGGGGAGCTAGTCAGTCAATAATTTTGTGAAACACCAAACTAAACAGTCACAGGCCATTTTTCCAATGCTGCACTTTGAAAATTGGCGACAGGTGCAATAGCGAACTATTTTTTGCATTTGCGCACAAGAAGCAGGCCATTCCATATTTGCATATTATCACAGCTGATTCACTTGTGCGCATTATTTTTAAAACACCTCTCATCTAGCTTCAAGTTGAGCAAAAGATGGCTAACCTACAATACAGAGATCTAAAAGTAACATTGCTTGCAATCAGCATCATTATCCCAGGCAACTGTGTGGTGCTATTAAGCATGATATCTAACATAACTCCAGGAATGTCACCCATCCATTTTCAGCCAAACAGCTCAAATTTGTGAGTGGTGTGCCTGATAAAGTAACATACAGACAGCAAATCTCTTTTGTGCCCCATATTTTGGAAGTGTCCTAGTTATGAAGGCTTTCACTGAAATTTCATTAGCGATAAAGCAAACCTTAATCTTAAGCCAAAAGCCCACCCTCTGCCCTTCTAACACTCCAGGGCTCACGTTATTGCTTATGGTTGAAGTATCCTGCCAGTGACAGACAAAGTGCCGAGACAGTAGGGAGTGCATTAGATACTGACCGACATCCCATATGTTGGGGCAGGGAGAAAAAAATATTGGTTTGGTAAACATCAATCCCAAGTGCCATTTGCAGCCATTTTGCACAGCAGCCTGAATGCATTAACAATTTCCTCACATACGATTAGGAGAGCCTCAAGATGAACTTTTAAATATTACTGATCAATTATAAGTAATGTACAACATGGCATGTCAAATTACCCTATGCAATGTCAGAAACACAGGCTACTGTAATAAAATGTTACCCCAGGGGAGCAACACCTCTTCAAGAGTTGGCACTGGTGACTGGCAATTGCTATGTACACTGCTCCACAAAGGCTACAGGAAAAGGAAGAGTGAATTCTAGAAACTGTATCCCATACTGTATTTAAAGACCAAATTAACGACAAGATTGAAAAGGTGTGTTACTTGATAGACAGTCCTTCACTCTCATACAGCGTCTTTTTATTTCTTTGTTAATGTCCCTATAAAAGCCACTGTTCTGATTATAGAATTACTTTATTTCCTGAAATATAAATGTGCCACTACCTTAAACTCATTGTCACTCCTGAAATCCACATTCAAATTATCTGCTCTACTTGTTCTCACTCTTCAGCAGCCCCTCAAAATTGCAGAACCCCACTCTGCCCTCAGTCTTTGCTCCCTCCTACGAGCCAAAATCTTTCAAAACTCCAGCTAAATATAACTTAACAAGTACTTTATAATTAAATTCAGGCTCTAGTTTCCCCTTTGTTTTGTCTTCCCAGAACCTTGTTGCTACCTTAAAGCAACAGACCCTTCAGCTTGACTTCTCCAAATAAAAACAGATCAGTGTACATGAAGTCTCATATAAATTCAGATTTTTGGAATGGAAAGGAAAAGGCAAGGTTGGCTTTATCATGAACATGCACAACATAGCGCCGCAATGTCAATGCATCAGAGAATTTAATTTGTATTTAATGCAATAAATTTTCCACAAGGGGGTTTCGATTTCCAAAAATCTTTTGGCCGGAATTCTTTACATACAATGACTGCAGAGCATCAAAAGATATCAAATTTCAGAGCAAGAAAATGATTTGCATTTGTATTGCATCTCGGTACCTTGGAAGTGTGTTATATAGGCAAATGCAGCAGCTATTTTGCGCACAGCAAGATCTTTAGAAGTGTGATCGGGTTTTGGTAGCATCAGGGACTGTTTACCCACAGACTGCCCACTGTTTTCAAATGGTGCCACAGGTTCTTTAATGCCCACCTATAGCACAAGCAATCTGGGGTCATGATTGAGCACTTCTTCCAACAGTTGGCTTGTCTGACAGCACAGCGCTAAAATTTCAGCTTAGATTATGTGCTCAAGGCCTGAAGAGGGTCCTGAATCCACAATCTTCCATTCAGAGGGAAAGTGCTACCAAGTAAGCCAAGCTGAATGACTGATATTTTCCAAGATCACCTCTAACCTGAATGCAAAGGCAAAAAAGTCAGCGTACAGTGCTCTCGATTGGGAAAATAGTATTAGATTTGAATTTGTCAAATCCTTCTCCCAATGGTTCAATTGTTATGTACGTTACTCATTGTTACAATGAGCCATACAAACCAAAAAGATTCCAGGTTTGATTTCCTAGCTTGCTTGAATCGGTTTCTGGCAGTAGAACTGTAATGACTGGCCTTTGCGCCACTATACAGCAATCATTTCCCTGAACGCTGAGCATTGACTGTGGCTGGAAACTTACACGTACTACGTGAATCTTGGAGCACAAAATCAGGCTTGGCTGTGATGATCCCCTTTACCCATCTAAAAGCCTACCATCTCTCAGGACTGGCAATGTGGGCCAGCTACTGGTGGGTTGGCAACTCCTATGACTGTGCCCAGCACACGACTGTACCTCTGATATAGGTGACGAGAGAGAGTGTGTGATGGAAGCTGGCAAACAGACAAAATAAATCATGCGTGAAGTAATGGTCATTCTCACTTATTTAATGAGTGTGATCTCACCAGTTAATATGTAGGATTCAGTTTGTACAGTGAGAATTTTGGAATCAGAAATGTTTATTACATTTTCCTTTGAAGCTGATAGAAACACCTATATCCCATCATATTACAGAGCTGCAGAAATGTCAGTTTGACTTTTCTAGACCTCACCTACCTTATTCAGGATCAAAGATTTAAGGATGTTTGACACTGCGCAATACAAAAAAGGTTAATTTCCACAATTTCCCTTAAACAGCATATTTTGCTTCATATTGTTTAAAACACAAGAAAAACTGCCAGATTGCCCATAAACTGTACTCACTGTAGGGTTCATTCAGTTGGATGAACCTTGATGTTCAATTACCATGGAACTCAAGTAAATTTATATTTAACCCCACGAACCAAAGCTTAAGCCCTCTATGTTACACTTTCCAGAACAACGGCAGAATAGGCAAGATTCCCAAAGCATCTTGTGAGAGAGTACCAACCACATATTATGCAAATCAGATCTCACTAGGCTGCAGGGCTGCTTCTTCTCATGACTCAATGATATCCTACCAACTTAAAACAACACAGGAGGTCTCTTATAGTCTCAGGTTGAATTTTCGGCTTGTAGTGAATTATCTGCTCTTAGGCACAACACTAGCAAAATCTACCCAGAGACTGGGAGGAAGAAAACAATAAAAACAAAAATACACATAGCATTCTTAAATCTAATAGTTACTCAATAACCTTTGTTCTGAGCATGTGTTAATGTGTGTGCCAGTTGAGGACATCATGTTAAATACCCTGCGTACCCTTACCATGAAGTTTCACACATAAACAGCCATGAGTGCAAGGTACTGCAAGTACAGAGAAGCCCATGGCATCATATTCCCAAAGAATAAAACTTGACAGGAAAGACATCTAATTATTATTTCTTTGCCAATTATCCCTTTTCATAAATGGTGCATTTTACGATAAGCATGGAAATATGCAAAAGGGATCAAGAGGCATAGAAGACCACCTCAGCAGAATAAGTTTCTTCCTCTCTCTGGAAATACACATAAACAGTCCCAGGAAAAGTCAGGGTCTCTTGGTTCATGCATCTATGTTGGTGGATGGTACCTTGTGTACCCTTTAATCTATGAGTGTCTGATAAGGACTAGCAAACCCTCAGTATGGCAATAAATTAAAAATGAACTGACTTCAAGCTGGGAGATGACCAGTTGAGGGGGTGGGGGAAACAGTCCTCATCAACCAACTGTCTTTTTCAAGTGGAAGATGGAAGACGACTGAGTGAAGAATTCCCTAACACTTCAGCTGGAGAGCTGGATGCTGCCTTCATAAGCTACTTAGATCAACACAGACATCCTCTGGTATCAGTGAACTACATATTGCTGTCACAGGTCATATGCCTTTCCTAAATGCATCAAATCCAAATTGCTCCTTCTGAATTAGCAATCTTAAAATGAATTCTGAAGAATCTTAGATAACAAGCATGGGGCTGGACGAACACAGCAGGTCAAGCAGCATCATAGGAGCAGGAAAACTTGACATTTCGGGCCTAAACCCTTCATCAGAAATGGTTT
>JAHRHZ010000089.1:2606778-2645216 GCA_024137785.1 Ginglymostoma cirratum | reverse complement strand
GTCAAGTTTTCCTGCTCCTATGATGCTGCTTGACCTGCTGTGTTCATCCAGCCCCATGCTTGTTATCTCGGATTCTCCAGCATCTGCAGTACCTTTTATCTCTGAAGAATCTTAGATACCTTTAGCTCCCGAACCCAAAAGTCTTACACCCATTAACTTATAGGCTAGCACTGAGCTGCTGGTCTGCGAAGTGATTTCCTGTCATCACTGAGAATATAGCAATGCTTTCACAAAGACGTTTAACCTAAGATAGTCACAGGGTTATATCCCAGGGAGAAATCTTCTACCTTCCAACGGTGACAAACAAAGCATAAGTCTTACCTACTTGAGTCCAAAACTCAATGTGAAAAGAAATGCAATGCCAGAAAAAGAAGCCTCTTACACTTTTAATTTCTGAGACACAAGAAGTAACATTTGGAGAACACGACAACACCACCATGATATCTCAATAATCCAAATGTGAGAATTGCATACTCAGCAAAGTCTGGGAGTTCAGTGCCACACATAAACATATAAAATGCAATGGCATCGATATTAACAGGGAGAGACAAGAAATCTGTTTCTTCTTTATAATAAGACCATAAGAAACAGGAACTGGAGTGGGCCATTCTGCCCCTCGAGCCTGCTCCACCATTCAAAAGGTCCACGGCTGATCCAACTTTCCTCATGTCTACTTTCCTGTGCTTTGCCCTGTAACCCTTGATTCCCCGATTGATCGAGAATCTAACTTTCTCAGCCTTAAATATACAGAAGGACTCTGCCCCCACAGCTCTCTGTGGCAAGGAGTTCCAAAGACTCTCAACCCTCTGAGAGAAGACATCGCCCCTCATCTCACTCTCAAATTAAGTTCAAAAATATTTACAAATTCAAAAAGGAAATTAATTTCATTGTTAAACTTTTAATGTAGAAAAAAAAGTCTCAATCCATTTCATAGATTTCAAAGAGGAGACATTAGGAAGATCAAATAACGTGTGATCAAAGTCATGAGTTTGAAGGAGGTGATTGCAGGATATTTTACAGGCAGAGCTCAGGCAAGCAATAGTGTCGAGCGAGAGGCCAGGCAGCTCAAGGAAAAGTTGCCAATGATGCAGCAAATGGAGGGATTTAAACATAAGAATCTACATTTTAAATGTGAGGTGTTGGAAGATTGGAAGCCAATGTCAATTGGCATAAACAGGAGCGAAAAGCAACTGGGACATAATATACAATAGGCAAAGCTTCCTGGTAGTTTTCAAATCTAAATCTTGTTTTAAACCTGCACATTAGCAGTTACGCATCCCCAGATTACCCCTCCCCCTTGGACCCTCCCCACCAGCCCTCCCCACCTAATGCATTCACAGTTTATTTGAAGGCAGAAAATACATTTGGAAGAGTGCAATTTTAAAGAGGGTTCGTGGACAGAGCGATCTGGGAGCGTTTATGAACAGATCTTTGAAGGTGCCAAGATGGGGTAATAAGACATTGGGGATTCTGGGCTTTATAAATAGAGCGCTGGGTGTCTGGATTAATAGTCGAGTAATAATGCCACTAGGCCATTACCTCCCCAGAACAAAGGCATGGGTTTACGTTGAACCTATATGAAACATGAGTTTGCTACACAGTGGAGCACTATATGCCAGCACTTCTGGGCACTGCCCTTTAGGGAAGTTTGAAGACTTTGGAAGGAGGTACAGAAAGATTCACTGGAATGCTGGCTTAAGGAATGTGGGGTTGCAGTGATGTTGAAAGATTAGAAAATCTGGCTAAGAGCAGATTTAATTGAGATATTTTAAAGAGTGAATAAAGAGAAACAGTTTTCATATGGCTAAACGGTTGTTTGGCAGAGAGCACAGATTTAAGATGATTGGCAAAAGAAGCAGAGGTTACATGAGAGAAAAAAATCACAACGAATGGTTAAAATTTGAAATGTATTCTGAATGCACTGCCTGATGAGAAAACCCAATAAAGATTCAATAGTCATCTCCAAAAGCAGTTCGGAGGAAGGGTCACTGGACCCAAAACGTTAACTCTGTTTTTTCCTTCACAGATGCTGCCAGACCTGCTGAGCTTATCCAGCAATTTTGTTTTTGTTCCTGATTTACAGCATCCACAGTTCTTTTGGTTTTTATCTCCAAAAGCAAACTGGACAAATACTTTTAAGGAGAAAAGGAATTGAAGAGACATGGAGAAAGACTGACGGAATGGGACTGACTGGATTGCTCTTCAAAAGAAGGCCACAGATCCCACGGGCCAAATGGCCTCTTCTGTCTGTCCTATTTCATGGTTCTCACGAGAGGGGTATTGTAGCTTGCAGAGGATCCAAAAGCTAATACACTAAATACCCAATGAGCAGTTGATATTGCAGCAGCATGGCACAGAAGAGATCCAGGAGTAAAATGTTAGCTTGTGTGGCACCACTCAGGCTACACTGATTCCCTAGAAGCAGACAGCACCATGGGTCAAGAGCTACACAATGGCACTTGGCAATGATGTCAACGTGGAAACCCACATGGGACAAGCAGGTAACAACCTGTGACAATATTTCTCCGAGTGAATTGATGGAGTCTACACAGATTCATAGAGCTGTACCGTAAGGAAACTGACCATTCAGTCCAACTCAGCCATGCCAACCAGATATCCTAAATTAATCTAGTCCTATTTGCCAGCATTTGATCCATATCCCTCCAAACCCTTCCTATTCATGTACCCACCCAGATGCCTTTTAAATGCTGTAATTGTACCAGCCTCCACCACTTCCTCTGGCAGCTCATTCCATAAATGCACTATCCTTTGTGTGAAAAAGTTGCCCCTCAGGTTCCTTTTATATCTTTCCCCTCTCACCTTAAACCCAGGCCCTCTAGTTTTGGACTCCCCTACCTTGGGAAAAAGACTTGGTTATTTACTCTATCCATGCCCCTCATGATTTCATAAACCTCTATAAGGTCACCCCTCAGCCTCTGACACTCCAGGGAAAATACCCCCAGCCTCTCCCTATCACTCAAACCCTCCAACTCTGGCAACATCCTTGTAAATCTTTTTTGAACTCTTTCAAGTTTAACATCTTTCCTAAAGCTCACCTAAAGCAACTTTTCCTTGAGCTGCCTGGCCTCTCGCTCGACACTATTGCTTGCCTGAGCTCTGCCTGTAAAATATCCTGCAATCACCTCCTTCAAACTCATGACTCACCTTCAAAGACCAGAATTGCATGCAGTATTCCAAAAGTGGCCTAAACAATGTCCTGTACAGCTGCAACATGACCTCCCAACTCCTATACTCAATGCACTGACCAATAAAGGCAAGTGTATCAAACACCTTCTTCACCGCCCTGTCTACCTGTGACTCCACCTTCAAGGAACTATGAACCTGAACCCCAAGGTCTCTCCGGTCGGCAACACTCTCCAGGACCTTTCCATTAGGTCTGTAAGTCCTGCTCTGATTTGCCTTTCCAAAATACAACATTTCACATTTACCTAAATTAAACACCGTCTGCCACTCCTCGGCCCATTGGCCCATCTGAGATAACGTTCTTCATTGATCACTACACCACAATTTTGGTGCCATCTGCAAACTTACTAACTATTCCTCCTTTTTCACATCCAAATCATTTATATAAATGACAAAAAGCAGTGGATCCAGCAACAATCCTTGTGGTACACTGTTGGTCACAGGCTTCCAGTCGGTAAAACAACTCTACACCAGCTTCTGTTTCCTATCTTCAAGCCAATTTTGTAACCAAATGGCTAGCTGTCCCTGTATTCCATGTGATCTAACCTTCCTAACCAGTCTACCATGAGGAACCTTGTCGGATGCTTTGTTGAAGTCCATATAGACAATGTTCACCACTCTGCCTCCATCAGTGATCTTCGTCACTTCTTCAAAAAACTCAATCAAGTTAGTGAGACATGATTTCCCACATACAAAGCCATGTTGACTATCCCTAACCAATCCTTGCCTTTCCAAATACATGTAGATCCTGTCCCTCAGAAAACCCTCCAACAACTTACCCACCACTATATAGCACCACTACACAAACAAATGCTCCACTTTCCCCTGGTGTCTAAAGTGAATAGCTTCCCAATGTGCCAAGTAAATTGCTGTTATTGGACACTATGCCACGAGATGTCAGCAGTGCATTAAACACAGGCCACAGACTATCTCATGCATAAAATACACCAAAAACATTACATCCCCAAATTGCTCACCAGGGAGACCATGAGAAAGTCTTCCACATGCACTGCGCCAGAGCGCAATCCACATTCATCAAAAGATAAACTCAACTCCAAGTTCTTAGTAATGCCCAATGTGTCATCTGCCCATGACAACATCATTGAACATCCACCAGACAGCAGCATTCAACCATTCTTTCATGTTGAAAATCAAATAAATGGTGACAGTGTCACAAAATGTCATGCTTTCTCTTCAGAATAAATTACTACTTCTGAATGATGCAAAAATGATTCAAGAATCCTAGATGTCAAAACAGAAATATACTCAAAAACTTTTGACAGTAAAGACACCACCGAGCCATGACTTTGGATCAAGATCTCGGTTGATAATGTGGTTTTAAGTTATAAACCTAAAATTTCCTCATACTTTAAACTACACTTTTGAAGCAAATAATAGAGAAAAAAATGGTGCTTAATAAGCACTGCATCCAATGGCCCAACTCTAAACTTATCCATCACACACTGACATTCAAAACATGTAGGGAATCCATTACAATCTATAATACCACACTGCCCCAAAAAAGTGACTGCTCATCAGTGTTATTTAGCAAACCCTTATCCAGGGAACACATTACCATCCATTCTACACTGCCAACCAAACAGTAGAAAGAATGAGATGTGGGCATTAACATTTCTTGCCCATCCCTAACAATCCTTGAAATAAGTGGCTTACCAGGCTATTTTAGAAGTTTCGTTAAGAGTCAACCACATTGCTAGGGGCCTGGAGTAACATGTAGGCCAGACTGGGTAACGATGGCAGATTGTCCTAAAGAGCATCAGTGAATCAGTCAGCCTTCCAGAGAATGGGCAGAGAATGCTGCTCAAATGTTAAGGCCCGCCAGTCCTTTAAGAAATTCTTTTAAGGGCAATAATTGCTTGGCACTACTGTAAAAATAGTCTTGCTCAATGATACCCTGAGAATAAACAAACATATTTTGGGCCAAACGGTTTCCTTCTGCACCATAACAATTCTACAACTCTGGTTGATGGCTCATCATCCAACTATGTAGATAACTGGAGATGAGAGCAATCTTCTCCAATTTAATGATAGGGAGAGATGGAAAATGCATCAAAACCATTTATTGTGGCAGTAAGGGAACATCATTCATCAAGTGGAAGATGTGTAACTCTGCCTTTGGATGGCAGGATCTCAAGGTGATGTACATATTCTTAGTCAGCACCTACTACTCACTTGTAGCTCATTATTTTAATATTTATCAAAAAAGACAAATGCCTTGGAAGTGTAGTATATTCATGCAATACAATCATAATGTAAGAAATAGGAGGAGTTGACAATTTGGCCTTTCGGTGCTGTTCCATTTGGCAAGATGATGACTGGTCTTGTACCTCAACTCCTACTACCCACCCTGTCCCATATCCATTAATACCTATTAAAATTGATCAACCTTGGTCTTGAATAAATGCAATGGCTGAGTATCTAGGGGTAGAAAAGTCCACAGATTCACAACACTTTGAGTGAAGAAATAGTTCCTAGTCTCAGTCCTAAATAGTCAACCCCATGTTTTAGACTGTGACTGCATGTTCCAGGTTCTCTAACCAAGTAAGACAATTTTACCCTCAAGAATTTTATGACCTGGGTTTTCACAAAGTGAGAAAGGATGCAAATGGCCAAAAATCAAAAGTCACACTCCTACCTCAGCACCTACAATTTTTGCAAGTGTAGGAAAGCGGGGTAGGTCAGGAATTGTGCAACACTCATTTCCTGAAGTAGTTGCTTCCATTCATGTGATTTTGGGAACTTGGGGGTGTCTGAAACACTGTCATTTTTCAGAGACGTCAGGTCCCCGTTTGGAGAAATGAAGTGCCTTTGGGATTGTTAAAAGTTGACACGATTGTGTGTAAAAAGTACATACGTTATTTGGAACTGTTGAGAGATACTGTCAAGAGGAACTGACAAAAGTGTCTGAGCATTTAAAATTCTTGCCCTTTAAGTCTTTGAAAGAACTGTCTGGAGTTTTCAAAAAAAGAATCACTGCCTACCATTTCGCTCTGCCTGCTGACATAAGCCTAAGGGCTTTCATTACTGAATTAGTGTTGCATGATATTTCATTTCATCACATTTCATTAAAGTGCACAATCCCTTCTAACAGCAATGATTTGATCACCTTCTTTCTAATTTCTAACTGTGCTAGTGCAAAGAAGCAGGCCTCCCCACTATCCACACTTGTTCTGGGGTTGCCCAGCCTGACTCCCAGGGAAGCCCATCACTCTAGGATGAAAGTTCCAAGACACTTTCTCCTGGGTTGAGCATGCAGAGTCAAGAAAATTCAGCCCGATTTGTTTCAGTTAACTCACCTCCCATTCTGCTAAACTCCAGGGAATATTGGCAGACACTATTCAATCTCTCTACAAGTGACAATTCCTTATTCCAATAGCCAGTCTATCGAATCTACATTGCACTCCCCCAAGGACAATTGTATCCTTCCTTTAGAAAGCCGCAGATAGTGGTTCAAATGTGGCCTCACAAATGCCCTGTTTAATTCTGGTACGTGGTATAATAGTGGTAAATATGGATGAGCAAATTTTAACTTCTATCATCCTCCTATTATACCAGAGACCTTACATAGACTAAAATGGTTGTAAACAAAGGACAAAAACTGACCTAAAATGGCTGCCACTACAGACTGGGGCAAGTCCAGGAGACCCGTCTGGAATCAATGAAACTGTCTGCAGTGAAGCTACCATTTTATCTAAAGATATGAAAACCAGGCTACTGGATCGGTATCAAGAAATTTGCATCTCCTGTTTTAATTCACACTTATACGATAACGTCACATTTTTGGAGATAGATGCCTCACCTAAAAATTAACTAATTTTGAAAGACAATGGAACCAGACTCAAGATTACACACTGAACTATATATCAGAGATAACAAGGTGCAGAGCTGGATGAACACAGCAGGCCAAGCAGCATCAGAGGAGCAGGAAAGCTGATGTTTCGGGCCTAGACCCTGCTTCAGAAATGGGGGATGGGAAGGGGGTTCTAAAGTAAATAGTGAGAGCGGGGTAGGTGGATAGAAGATGGATAGAGGAGAAGATAGGTGGAGAGGAGACAGACAGGCCAAAGAGGCTGGGATGGAGCCAGTAAAGGTGAGTGTAGGTGGAGAGTTAGGGAGGGGATAGGTTGGTCCAGGGAGGGTGGACAGGTCAAGGGGATGGGATGAGGCTAGTGGGTAGGAGATGGGGTTTGGTCTTGAGGTGGGAGGAAGGGATAGGTGGGAGGAAGGACAGGTTAGGGAGGCGGGGACAAGCTCGAGGGCATTCTCAAGCACTGAGGGGGGAAGTTGTGGTCTTTGAAAAACGAGGACATCTGAGATGTTCGGGAGTGGAATGCCTCATCCTGGGAGCAGATGCAGCGGAGGAGAAGGAATTGGGAATAGGGGATGGCATTTTTGTAGGAAGGTGGGTGGGAGGAGGTGTATTCTAAGTAGCTGTAGGAGTCGGTGGGCATGAAATAGATATCGGTTTCCAGGTGGTTGCCAGAGATGGAAACATCTCAGATGTCCTTGTCTTTCAAGGACCGCAACGACTCCCCGCAGTGGTCGAGAACACCCTCGACCGTGTCTCCTGCATTTCCCGCAACTCATCCCTCACACCCCCGCCCCGCAATAACAACCAAAACTGAATCCCCCTCGTCCTCACGTACCACCCCACCAACCTCCGGATCCAACACATCATCCTCTGACACTTCTGCCATCTGCAATCCGACCCCACCGCCAAAGACATTTCTCCCTCCCCACCCTTATCTGCTTTCTGGAGGGACCGCTCTCTCCGGGACTCCCTTGTCTGCTCCACACTCCCCTCCAGGCCCACCACACGCAGCACTTTTCCCTGCAACCGCAGGAAGTGCTACACCTGCCCCCACACCTCCTCCCTCACCCCCATCCCAGGCCCCAAGAAGACTTTCCACATCAAGCAGATGTTCACCTGCACATCTGCTAATGTGGTATATTGTATCCGCTGTTCCTGCTGTGGCCTCCTCTTCTATATCAGGGAAACCAAGCGGAGGCTTGGGGACCGCTTTGCGGAACACCTACGCTCGGTTCACACTAAACAACTCCACCCCCCAGTTGCGAACCATTTCAACTCCCCCTCCCATTCCTCAGATGACATGTCCATCCTGGGCCTCCTGCAGTGCCACAACGATGCCACCCGAAGGCTGCAGGAACAGCATCTCATATTTCGCTTGGGAACCCTGCAGCCCAATGGTATCAATGTGGACTTCACAAGCTTCAAAATCTCCCCTCCCCCTACTGCATCCCAAAACCAGCCCGGCTCGTCCCCGCCTCCTTAACCTGTCCTTCCTCCCACCTATCCCCTCTTCCCACCTCAAGCTCCACCTCCATCTCCTACCTACTAGCCTCATCCCGCCTCCTTCACCTGTCCGTCCTCCCTGGACTGACCTATCCCCTCCCTAACTCTCCACCTACACTCACCTTTACTGGCTCCATCCCCGCCTCTTTGGCCTGTCTGTCTCCTCTCCACCTATCTTCTCCTCTATCCATTTTCTATCTGCCTCCCCCTCTCTCCCTATTTATTTCAGAACCCCCTTCCCCTCCCCCATTTCTGAAGCAGGGTCTAGGCCCGAAACGTCAGCTTTCCTGCTCCTCTGATGCTGCTTGGCTTGCTGTGTTCACCCAGCTCTGCACCTTGTTATCTCAGATTCTCCAGCATCTGCAGTTCACTACCCATACATCAAACAGCTCTAGCAGAAAAGAGAAGGAAAATAGATTTGTAAGCAAGAACTGGAAGACTCTCTCTGTCCTTGCCTACAAGATACCTACAATCTTCACCACTGTTAAGGATACCAGTCAACAATTAAAAAACAGTGGCGTCAGGTTAAAAATTTAACACCTCAAGGACTCTAAGGACCTTTAAACTACATAGGCTTTATTCTTCCTGTGCCTTTTATACATCTTATCCACATCTGACTGAGTGTTTGATGTCACATCATTTCTCCCCACTCCTCGGGGTTAATACATAATAAAATTTCCCTTTCACTCAAACAAACTTTATAATTGGCTCCTTCATTTTGATCGAGTTATCTACGTCTTTACTTTACGTATAATATAAATAAATAAAATAAATAAAAAATATTTGTACAATTGACTGATAGGCGGTTGAAAAGAGGGTTCGATTCATCTTTCCTCACCTGGTTGCAATGTGAGACTTCTCTACTCGAGTATTCCAACCCCTTCGTAACAAATACTAACATATTACTTGCCTCACTAACTGCTTGCTATATATCTGTAATGTTCATTTTCTATGATTCATGGTCACATGGTGTATTAAACATAAAGTTAGATATTTTCCAATCAACCGGATCAGAGATATTGAAATATATTAGAACCTGAGCCTCCTGACTCAAGTGGCAGGGACACAACGACTGCATCACAAGAGCCCCAGAATTATACATTGATAAAATTCCTAATTTCAGCAATACTGCAATCCTCATTTAGACTGCAGCTGTACAAGAAGGCAGCGCACCACCACCTTCTCAAGGGAAATGAGAGATGGTAAATAAATGATGGCATAGCCAGTGATGCCCACATTCCAGAAATGAAAAGATAATGCCAGGTAATTTCCCTGCAAGGAAGGGGAGAAACTTAAAGATTACCACTGAAGGCAACTTAACTAATTGGCAACTTAAAAAGTCGCATCAGCAAGATGGTGCAACTCTCCATTCTCTGACACTCAGTCTTTGTATTCTGAACAGTTTTGTTTATCTTATCCAAGGAAAGATATACTGACATTGGAGGCAGTCCAGAGAACGTTCACTAGGCTGATATCAGGTATGGAGGGACTATCTTATGGGGAGAGGTTGAGTAGATTGGGCCTGTACTCACTGGAGTTTGGAATGAGCGGCAACCTTACCAAAACATACGATATTCTTGGGAGACTTGACAGGGTAAATGTAGAAAGGCTATTTTCCCGTGTGGGAGAGTCTAAAACCAATGGCATCATTTCAGAATAGGGGATCACTCTTTTAAGACAGAGATGAGGAGAAATTTCTTCTCTCAGGGGGTAGTGAATCTATGGAATTCTTTGCTGCTGAGACCTGTCGAAGCTGGGTCATTAAGTAGATTTAAGGCTGAGATAGACAGATTTTTAATCTGTAAGAGAATCAAAGTGACTGCATAAATGAAAACTGTTGCTGATTGTGCAGAGACCAAGGAGTAAGGGAGAAGGAGGATAAAAAAGTAGGGGCAGCAACTCCTTCCAGAACAGAATTACACCCAAAACTGATGTAAGATCATTTGGCAGCACTTCATATCCATCGCCATTTCAATAAACCACTTTGTTCCATTACTAACATTTCCATCCTACCTCTGCTACAGTGTTCCAGCAAAGGTCTACACAAGCTGGAGGAATTGTACCTCATTTTTCACTTGGGCACTTTACAGCCCTCAGGACCCAACAGTGAGTTCAACTTCAGAATATAATCAAAATGGAGGACATTGTTTACAACACCTTTCCTGTTGCCAATGCATTGTTTGCATTGGTTTGCTCTCAGCAGAAATGACATATTTTCTGCTATTAATGCCTACCAATAACACTTTTTTCTGACAGTTAGCAAGAACTGCAGATACTGGAGTCAGAGATAACACAGTGTGGAACTGGAGGAACACAGCAGGCCAGGCAGCATCAGAGGAGCAGGAAAACGTCAACTGTCCTGCACAGTTTTTCTATGTTTATACTGATACTCTACTACCATTAGCACTCCTTTTGTATTTTGTTCTGGGCACCCTCACCATCTGTTCACTCACTCCTCCTCCCCACTTTTGTCAGCAACACAGAAAAACATAATCCTCCAGCCTCCTACAGTTCTGAAGAAGACCCTTACCAGATTTGAAACATTAACTCTGTTTCTCTCTCCAGAAATGATGCCTGACCTGCTGAGTTCCTCCAGCACTCTCTGGTTTTATGTCAGATCTCAGCATCAGCAGCATTTTGCTTTAATCTACACGTCCACTGGTTGACTATCTCAACAAGTCTCAGCTCCTGAAGATCTGAAGACAAGAATCTTGCTGGGGTATGACACCATAGATGCTCCTTTGCTACTTTCACTCAGGTATGATGCAAGGAAGAGATGTCATCCATGGACTGAATAACTATTGTTACTATCCTTACTCCAGCAGCAGTACTGGAGCAGAAGTAGGCCATTTGCCCCATCAAGGCTGCTCACTCATTCAATGAGATCATGGCTGATCTGATAATCCACCACTCCAATTTTCTTTTTCCTATACTCCTTGATTCCTTTACTGATTAAAAATCTGTCTATTTTAACTTTTAATATATTTAGTGACCCAGCCTCAACTGACTCCATAAATTCACTCTTCTCTGGGAGAAAAACAAAATTCCTCCTCATCTCTGTTTTAAATGAGTGATCTCTTACTCTGAGATTATGCCCTCTTGTCCTAGACTCTCCCAAAAGGGGAAACAACCTTTCTGCATCAACCATAAGTCCCCTAAGATTCTTGCACATTCTAATCAGGTCACCTCTCATTCACCTAAATTGCAATGAATAAAGGCCCAATCTGCTCAATCTCTCCTCCATACCCAGGATCAGCTGAATAAACCTTCTCTGGGCTGCCTCTAATACCAATATACTTTTCCTTAGATAGGCAGACATAGATAGACAGATATAGACAGACAGATATAGGCAGATAGATAAAGAAAAAACCAAAACTGTTCACAGCATTCCAGGTATGGCCTAACTGGTGTCTTGTGTAGTTGTAGCAAGACCTCCCTAGTTTATACTCCATTTCTTTTGAAATAAAGGTTAACATTCTGTTTGCCTTCCCTAACTGCACGTAAGCTTTTGTGATTTATGCACAAGGACCCCCCAAATCTCTTTTTGCCGTGTTTCGCCTTTTAGCTAATATTCAGGTCCTCTATTCTTACTGCTTAAGTGCATAACCTCACATTTTGACACATTATAGTCCATATGCCAAACTTTTGCTGACTTACTTAACTGTCTATATCTCTATCTTCCATTTCCTGGTTCCCCGTTATTATTTCCCCAGCCTCATTCTCTCATGGGCCCATGTTAACTCTTCCATATATTATGAAGAAGCTTTTCCTAACTATATTTACCCTCAATATTTATTTTCACCCTTTTGTTTGCTCATCTTTTGCTAGTTTACAAAACTTTCCCAATCTATGGCTTAGCACTAATCTTTGCCACACTGCATGTTTTTTCTTACATTTAGAATTTTCAATGTCTCTGGTTAACGATGGTTGGCTTATCTCTGTTCTAGAATCCTTCTTCCTCACTGGGATATGTCTTTGTTGTGAAACTTGAACTATTTTCTTAAATGTCAGCCATTGTTCCTCAACCACCTTTTCTGCTAAGCCCCTTTCCCAGTCCACACCAGCGAGCTCTGCCTTCATTCCTATGTAATTACCCTGATTTAAATTTAGCAAAGCTGCTTTTCACTCTCAAACTAAATGCTAAGTCCTACCATAATATAGTCACACTTACCTAGGGGATCTTTTACTCTGAAATCGTTTGTTATAAGTGTCATGTTACACGTTACCAATCCAAAGTAGCCTTATCCTTCCTTGAATCCACAACATATTTGAGGGAGCTGTCCTGAATACATTTTATAAATTCTTCCTCATGGCTACCTCTGCCAATTTGGTCAAGCTGGCTGATACTCCCCTGTATACCTCAGTGAAGGCACCTTGGAATTAGTGGAGGGGTGCAAAGACACTGGGCAGAATTTAATCTAGGCCATGGAACTTTGTCTGCCAGTAGAGAACCAGCAGCAGCCCACTATATTATGCGGTCACCATCAGGCCCTACATGGGATTAAGGGCCCTGCAATGGAAATCCTACCCTTACAGAGGCTGGTAGCTCTCCATTGCTATTAGTTCTACAAGGAAATGACAAATGCCAGCAATGCACCCACTAGAGAATGAACAAGGAGGCTCAGGCCAAAGGTGAGCAAGAGTAGGATCGCGGTCATCGGGTGGGAGTCAGAGGTAAGTGCAAGGGGGCAACTTTCAATGGTGAATCCCCCAACCTGCTACTGGTTGAAAATTAAGGGCATCAGTTGGCATCGAGGCACAAAGGCAGGCTTCAAGCCAGGATTTACTTGGTTAATTTGTTGGCCCTAAGAAACACTCCTGCTCCCCTTGGCCCACAAGCAGTGATGGAAATGCAATTGCTTTATGGTTTCAGCATTTGTCATCTCATTTTACCTCTTGACCTTTCCTCAGAGGTCCAAACAAATAAAAAATGGAAACTGTTAAAATGGAGACAGGTAGCCCATCTCAAGAGAGCAGATTCATGGCCCACTCCTGATCTCATCATCATTAAAACCAGATTCCCGGGTGGTTTGGGTTCAAATGTGGAACTATTAACATCTTAACTTCCCACCCCAATGATGTGGGGTGCAGGTGCAAGCACAATCAAGGTCAAATAGCCTCCTCGGAGTCGTAATAATTCTGTGATTCACTGAAGCATTAATGCCGCTGGACCAGTAATCCAGAACCTCAGGCTAATGCAGAGGATCAGGGGTTCAAATCCCACCATGGCAGATGGTGAAATCTGAGTTTCATAAGAAATCTGAAATAAAAAGCTTGTCTAATGGTGGCCATGTAATCACTGTCAATCTTCATAAAAACATGTCAGGTTTACTAACACCTTTCCACGGAGGAAATCTGCCACCCTCACCTGATCTAGGCTACATGTGATTCCAGATCCACAACAATGGGGTTAACTCTTAACTGTCTTCTGCGCAATAAATGTTGGCCTGGCAGTGACACCCACATCCCATGAACTTTCAGCAATGGAGCAAATAAGCCGGAACACACAAGCATGTACTTTTCCCAAATATCAATAGCTATTCGCACAATTTAATGGAGGGGCAGAAACATGTAATGAGTAACGCATATGTAATGAGAAGCCCACTTCAGAGACGCTTTTCAGATTTCCCTTTAAGATCACAGTTAGGTTTAGGATTATTCACCAGGATTTGTCAGATGCCTTTCTTTTGGCAACTACCGTTGCTGTACGGAGTGAACTATTTGAAGTCAATGATTCCACACCAGGCTATATTAGTCAGGTACTAAATGATACTCAATGCCAACATGTCACCATTAGCATGCTCAGCTTCTCTTTTCTGTAACAGTGACTCACTGTCAGTACCCTTCCACTTACACCTCAATAATTTTGGAGTTTAACACAACACTGCACTCTTCTTCCATCACCTTTGCCTCCGCAGCCACTTGCTTTGGCCAGGAGTTTCTCACAGCCCCATTATCCACATCACCTCCAACCACACAATGGACCCTTCCATCAGAATTCTCATTTAAACCTAGATCCCTCCCTATAGTCTCTTTCCCTCACTAAGGTTGAAGGACGACCTGATTGAGGTGTATGAGATTATGAGGGGCATGTATAAGGTGAATAGAAAGCAGCTGTTCCCCTTCGTCAAAGGATCAAGAATAAGGGGTCATAATTTCAAAATGAAAAGCAGGAGTTTCCAGGGGATTTGAGGAAAAGCTTTTTCCCCAAACAGGTGGTAGGGGTTTGGAATGCACTGCCTGGCAGGGTAGTTGAGGTGGGAAACCTCACAACCTTGCAAAAATTACTTGGATGGGCACTTGAAAAGTTACGTCATTCAAGGCTATGGGCCTAGTGCGGAAAAGTGGGACTAGGGTAGGGAGTATATTTTGATGGACTTGATGGGCTGAAGGGCCTCTTCTGTACGAAATGACTCTATGAGTAGCTCTATTCATGGGAACAGCCAGCATGGAAATGGTCATGTTACTGTTTCTACTCTACTCACATTAACCTACCTCCCTCTGAACTTACTGCAGTTCACTGTCTCAAGTTGAACCCAAATATTACCATCATATCTGGTGGCAAGGGTAGCGCTGTTGTCATTTGGCAAACTAATCTCTACTTTGCAGTGATTGAATGCCAACTGACACATCCTCCCACCTTTCCCTGGACACGATGCCACCAATGAACGTCAAGCCAGGCTGCCACTCAACTTGTCTCCTCTGGAGATCTCTCCCACCCACACCTTATGGTCCAACAACCTCGCACATCCCACTTCCACCCTCTTCTCAAGATCCACTAACAGAACAGCCTGATCAATACATTGTTTCAACCTGCTCCTGCCCCACTGAATGGATTTCTTCATATCTTGACTATATTTTCTTCTCACCTTATCCAGTCCCTTCCACTGTTTATTGTCTCTATGGGAACCCATTTAATAGGTTTCTTTCAACACTGCTCAGTACCCCACGGTGAAAAATGTCATGAGCTTTACTTTAAGTCCTTTCTTCCAGGGTTCCAATGCTTTCTCCAGATGAACCAGCAACTTAGATACACTCGTTTCAATTTAACATATCTGCATTTGCTGTTGGCAATGCAGTCTTCTCTGCTTTGTCAATTATGTCCATGAAGTTCACAAGCCTGATGCTGAGTCTCCTGTTGTCTATCATTAATCCTCCACCTGTGACCTCTTTGTCCTCAGCCTCCTGCACTGCTGCACTCTGGTTCAACACAAACCCAAGGAACAGCATCTCATCTTTCAGCTAGACACTGTGGTCTTCTGGATTCAATAAGGGGTTCAACAATTTTAAAATCATAACCCCTATTCCCATTTTCTTTTTTAAAACTAGAACAGCAAGTTTTGTTAATTCTGTCCTACGTGTGGTGTCTTCTTGTAGTACCTAAGAACTGGGAGCAGATGTAGGCCATTCAGCCCTTCGAGCCTGCTCTACCATTTAATACAACCATCTCAGCCTCAACTCCACTTTCCTGTCCACTCTCAATAACCCTTTAACCGTTACTAATTAAAAATCTGTCTATCTTCTCCTTAAATTTACTCAGTGTCTGGTATCCACCACAGTCTGGGTACGTGAATCCCACAGATTCACAACCCTTTGAGAGAAATAATTTCTCCTCATCTCTGTTTTACATCTGCTACCTCTTATCCTAAAACGATCACCTCTTCTTCCAGACTGTCCCACGAAGAAACATCTTCTCTACATTTACATTGTCAATCCCTTTTAGAATCTTATAGACCTCCATTAGATCTCCTCTCATCCTTCTAAACTCCAGAGATGATAGGCCTAAACTGTTCAATCTCTCCTCATGAGAAGAACCTTTCATCTCTTTTTGCTTCTTGTCCCTTTACCATTTACAATCATTCTGAGTGATATTGGGCTTGAACTGTTTCTCTCCATAACTGCTGCCAGACCTGCTGAGTTTCTCCAGTGCTGTTTATATATAATTCCATTTTGCCTTGCACCATTATCCCTTTTGTCATTTAATCTCTTCCAGCTTTCTCCCTTTTGAACACCTTTCATTTTGTTCTTTCCTCCCTCCCTCACCAGCCACACCTCTGTACCTGCTGAAAACTTAGTATATTGGTAGCTTTTATTTCCGTCTCTCTTTCTCTGCTGCCTGGCCAGCTGAGCATTTGAAGCATTTTGCTTTTATTTCAGACTTCCAATATTTGCAGCATTTTGCTTTTTGCATTAGTTTGATAGATGCAGGGGACAATTGCGATGTTACCTATATACCTTTTTAAATGCATAACTTGTACAACAAAGAAACATGGAAGTTGAATCCAACTGAATTTAATTTAATAAAATAGGGTATTTATAATGTACCCTTAGTGCTACTGGTCATTGGTTTCACTGTATCTCAGAGACCAGAATGAAACCAGAAATCCAAAGACTGGCTTTGCCCCAAATGGAAAATTTCAAACCTTTCAAACTCAACTGACTGACTTAAATGCTTAAAAGTATTCTCTTATTAATGTTTTACTGGCTGGGAAGGGAGCTCTGGGCAAGAGAACTAGAATGTTGAGTCAGGCAGTATGAAGAACCAACAGAAAATGCTGGACATGCTTAGCAGGCCCAGCAGCATTTATGGAGAGAGAAACAGAGCTCATGTTTCAGGTCTGTAATCCTTCATCCAAACTGGAGAAAGTCAGAGATAAAATAGCTTTTAAGCAAATGCAGAGTCAGGGAAAGTGGGGCGAAATAATAAAAGCCAAGTTCGAGGGTGGAAGGCAAGATGAATGACGGTGTGGGCCCAAAGAGGGATGATAATGGCACAAGGAACAAAAGGAAGATAGAGGAACTGGCCCACAAACAGTGCTGCAAAGACACTTATCACATAGATCCAGTTTTCCTCACCTCTCTTTACTTGCCTGGTTTCCCAAAGCCTTGAGAAAAAATGGATTATAGTGGCAAAGAGTAGAATCCATGTGAAAATGGAAGCCAGCCTCGAATCAACTGATTTGCCTCATGAATGTGGATTAGTCAGCCATGCACCCTCTTCCATTAAAACCAGAAAGTGAATGGATTGGGGTCAGCTCAGCTTTCTTCTCACTCAACAGAACTTTGTCCAAATAAACTCAAGCAATGATGCTGCGTCCGGATCAACATCGCTGCTGCACAGTTCTATTTCTTTTTGCTCACTTGCTTCTTAGAGATCTCTCCCAACTCACTGTCAGGAGATGTTCCAATGAACCATCTTTCTCCCTCCCCGATAGATATCTTACAGCAAATTTGGCAGTGCAACAAGAAGAGAACAAGAACGTGCCTTTCTATATCGCCTTACTGCATTTTCAAGAAATCCTCAATCCTTTGTGCCAATGAAATGATATTGAAATATCATTACGCAGGCAAGTGTGACAATGTATTTGCATACAGCAAGCTCTCACTAACAACAAATGAATAAATAACCAAATAATTCATTTCTGCCGGTGGTATTTGAGGGAGAAACATTGTCTACAATCACTTATATCTCAGTGAACAACATCACAGCTGAAAAACAGCACCACTGACAGTGCAGCACTCCCTTGATATGGTACAGTATTCTCAACCCACACTACGGGCTCAACTCCTGAAATAAAAACTACAGCCCACAATGTACCGAGTCAGAGGAGAGAGTGCCACAAACGAGAGGTTACCAGAAAATCAAATCAATTCTAATTTCCATGCCAATATATCAATTGTGAGACCATGCTCTCTTCAGTTAATATTTTCAGTCAAGCATGAGTTCATGAAGATAGATGATGTCTGGCTTAGGAGAAAAGATGACTTTTCTCTTTAGATTTAGCAACAATCATTTCCCGAAGGGCAATTAAATTCCCTGATCTTGAACAAGGCGATTGGGTTTACCCTCATAAAACCAGCCACTATTTCACCCTGTCCCAATTTCTATAGCCAATCACCTTGAGCCATCCGGATGAGATTGCCTGTTTAGGACAACCTGGAGTCAAATTATGACCAGTTTTGGGCTACAGAGTTTTGCATAGAAATACAAAGAAGTTACAACATGATTGCAAGCCAAATGACTCAACCAATCTGTGTCATCCTTTACTCTCCAGGTAAGCAGTTAGTCTTAATCATTCTTGCCTGCCATTTCAGAATTGTTACAATACAGGAGGAGACTACACGGTCCATCATGCCTGCATCGGGTCTTCAGATGAGCATCATTTCAAAGTGCCAATCTCCTGCCTTTTCCCCATACCCCTTTACACTATTTCTATCCAAATAACCATCCAAGGCCCTCCTGAATGCCTCAAATCGAACCTGCCTCTACCACTTTTCCAGCAAGTGCATTCCAGACCTTAACTGTTTGCTGAGTGAAGAAGCATTTTCTCACTTCACCCTTGCTTCATTTTCACATCACTTTAAATCTACGCCCCTCTCACCCTTGTTCCTTTTACACGTGGGAACAGCTTCTCCCTATTTACTCTGTCCAGCCCCCGCTCATGATGTTGAAAACCTCTAACAGATCTCCCTCTCAGCCTTCTTCTCTCTGAGGAGAACAGTCCCAACTTCTTCAATCCATCCTCATCGCTGAAGTTTCTCATTCCCGGAACCATTCTTACAAATCACTCCTGCACTCTCTCTCCAATGCATTCACATCTTTCCTGTAATGTGCCATGTTCTCCTGTTTACTGCCTTGACCTAGCCACCACCTCAAACTAGTTTTGAATGTTGACAGCTTCCTCCTTATCTCTGATCCCATCAACAGTGTCTCACAGTCTCACAACCACCTATGCAAACATTTTCAAGCTCAATTCATCTTGTCTTTTGTTCTGTACCTCTCAACCACTGGAAACAGTCTATCCATTTAGATGCTGCTATATTGCCAACCTTCCAATTAAATATCAATTCACCCCACAATGTGCAGTGTTGTAATGGAATCCCAATTTCTCCTAGTCTATCTTTGTCTTTCAGTATCCTCATACCTGCTGAGAAATTCTAGAATCTTGCATTCTTGATAAAGTAATTCTCTTTTTCAATAAAAGAGTACTTTGCATACCTTTGTTTCTTTTTAAGAAATGCTTCATTATCTCTCTATAACTTAGGCATCCCAGTTCATCTTTCAATTCACCTAGCTCACTAGCCAGCCTTCTCAAATTTGCCCTCATTGAATTTGGTGTTCTGCACCTAAGAATATGGGGTGCAACTGCTCCCACCTTCAGGACCTGTAAAAGAAAGAATTTTCACAAAACGTGAACAGACACTTTGGAGCGACTTCTCAAATGGCTTGATGGAGCATTAGTTGATGTGAGCAAATGAAGCACACATCGGTGCATGTTTTAAGGGAAAAACAGATCATTGTTTAAAGCAGATGATCAAAACGGGATTTGGGAAGGAAAGTAAGGCACTGGGATCACTTTTAAGTTGTTCAAGAAAACAGCGAGTACAGGAAAATGTTTTGCAGAAGCAAACAACTGTTGTAGCTGGAAATCTGAAATAAATGCCGTAGATCCTCAACAGGTCAGGTCACAGTTGTGCAGACAGAAAAGGGATACTCTTTGAGCCAAAGATGACCTTTCTTCATTAAATGAACGTTAACTCGGCTTTGCTCTCTCCACAGATGCTGCCTGACTTGCTGAGATTTTCCAGCACGTTTCCATTTTGATTGCAGAAAAATGTTTCTTTGGTGTTACACAGAAATAAGGAGCAACAGTTTCCCGAAGAGCTTCTCAAGCCTTTTTCACCAGTCAGTCTGGTCATGGCTGAGCTTTTACTTCAACTCCACATTCCCATAATTCCCTTGATTTCCTTAACATCCAACAACAATCTTTCAACCTCAGTCTCAAATATTCAGCTTTCTGAATCAGAATTCTGAAGATTCAAAAGTCTTCAAGTGAAAAAAATCACACCTCATCTTAGTCCTAAATGGCCTACTTCGCATCCTTAGGCTGCAACCCTGCGGACTCCCTGGTAACCAGGAACATCCTTCCTGCATATACCCTGTCCAGTCCTGTTAGAATTTTACAGGTTTCTATGAGATTCCCCCCTCATTCTTCTAATCTTCAGTGAATACAATCCTAACCGATCCAGTCTCTCTTCATACGTCAGCCCTGCCATCCCAGGAGTCAGTCTGGTAAACCTTCACTGCACACCCTCCATCGCCAGAACATCCTTCCTCAGATAAGGAGACCAAAACTGCCCACAATACTCCAGGTGTGGTCTCACCAAGGCCCTGTACAATTGCAGCAAGACATCCCTGCTCCTGTACTCAAACCCTCTCACTATGAAGGCCAACAGACCATTTACCTTCTCCACTGCTGACTGGTATACAAGGAACTCAATCTCGCTGCACCACCCCTTTCCCAATCTCAGCCATTCAGACAATAATCTGCCTTCCTGTTTTTGCTCCCAAAGTGGATCACCTCACACTTATCCACATTAGACTTCATCTGCCGTGCTTTTACCCATTCATGCAATTTGTCCAAATCACACTGAAGCATCTCTGCATCGTCCTCACAGTTCACCCTCCCATCCAGCTTTGTGTTATCTGCAAACATGGAGATATTACATTTAGTTCCCTCATCCAAATCATCAATATATGTTGTGAATAGCCAGGGGTCCAAGCACTGATCGCTGCACTCTCTCACTGATCCCTGGCTGCCACTGAGAAAAAGACCTGTTCATTCCCACTCTTTGTTTGCTGTCTCCCAACCGGTTCTCTATCTATCTATGTCAGTACACTGTCCCTAATCTTTTACAGTGGACCTTATCAAAAGTCTTCTGAAAGTCCAAGTAAACTACATCCAATGGCTCCTCCTCATCAACTCCATGAGTTCCATCTTCAAAGAATTCCAGAAAATTTGTCAAGTACAACTTCCCCTTCATAAATCAAGCTGATGCTGTTTGAACCTGTCAAGATTGAGAAGAGACAAGAGAAGGGAAGACAAGAGGAGCGAGAGAAAGATAGATAGACTGAGGATGGGCAAGGGTATTATGAAGTAGAAGTTACAGTGTGCAGCAAGGGAAGACAAAGAAGAGGTTGGTAGACATTCAACAGACATTGGGGTGGCGTAGCAAGTGAGTGTGGCACAGAAGGGGATCACAAGAGAAAAACTAAGGTGGAAGAAAGGAAGGCAATAGCAAAAAAGAAAGATGGATGAGTGAAAGGGGAACAACAGGAAGCAGGAGAAACAAGGTTGAAAGCAAAGAATAAGAGGAAAGAGATCATAAATGAAGGGTAACTCTGCACAGGCAGAGAAATCAAGCTGAGCTCAAACAATGACAGGCAAAGTCTACAAAATCAGCTGCCAGGCAGATGATATGCTATGAGTGGGCACCTTGTACACAGGTACAATTTCTAGTTTATTACACAGACTACCCTGTGTGTTTTCTTCCACCATTTGTATTGGAGTAAAATAATTGTTCAGAAATATTACTATTGTCTCTGGTGCAAACAAAACAAAAAAAAAATTGAGTACAAGTTTGCCATTAATAATTTGGTATTTTTTAATATATTCTGGGCTTCAACCTCCTATAACTTTTTAAAAAATATCAATTTCTGTCAGAACACAGTGGCCAGATTTGATCTCACACATACTAAAAGGAATTCTAAAAATATTAGATAAATGTAGATGCCTTTTGTCATTTCAGTTTCCTAGAGCATCTCATTAAATATGTCACAAATGCAATAAAACATTAATGGGAACAAACAGGATTACTTAACTGACAGATGTTGTCTATGCATTCAAATTATTGTCAAAAACAGCTGACCTTTGTCAGCTTAGATGATCTTAAAATGTACGGAAACCGGAATGATACTTTGATCCAGCAATTTTACATTTCCCACATGACACTGCACTAAATACACAGGGTGCGGCTTCAGGAAACAAAATTAAATGACCAACCTATTATTAGAGCAAAATCTGAACACTGACTGCCTAAAGATGGCTGTCAAAGATTACTGCAAACTTGCAGGGCTAAGTGGCAAATGTTGTTATACCAGCAAACCTGCCAGTCAATTTTTTTACATCTGTCTTGCTAAGTAAAGGACAAGGATTTATATAGCGCTATATCAAATCTCCCTCAAATTATAGTGCATAAGAAGCACTTCAGGATGAACTCCTCTGAAGTGCTGCCACTCGTTTTGTCAAGTCACCTGGCAACTGCTCCACACATAAGGTCACACCAGTAACAACAAAACAAATGATCAAACGCTTTTGATGGTGTTGTTTGAGGAAGGAATATTGGTCAAAACTTTGACAGAACATCTACTTAGACAGTCAGGCTGCACCTCAGTATATTGGGTCACTTTAGGAATCTGATAGCCCGTGCTGCTCTATGTAAAACAGCAGACTATGTAAAAGACTTCATAACTCATCAATGACATTACTGCAGGACTTGCCCTTCCTTTGTACACTTTTCACTAACCAACTGCTTTCCACTGTACGTTCTTTCCACATCCAAAGGTTAAAATAAATGCAACCACACTGAATGAGATTACACTCGTCTACACCACAGTCAAGGTTTGTGTATATAACCATTATTCACATTTTAAAACATCCACTTATGGACATTTGAAAACAAGACAAATTTAGAAGTTCTGAAGAAGAGTCGCATTGGACTTCAAACGTCAACTCTGTTTCCCTCTCCACAGATCCTGTCAAACCTGCTTAGTTTCTCCAACATTTTTGGCTTGTATTACAAATTTGACACCAATGATTCCTACAAGCTTTCTGTACCAAAAAGTGTACTTTCCAATTCCGCACCCCCACCCCCACCATCCCCCCCCAAAAAACGTGACAATGACAATCATCCAAAATACATTCTGTACTGCAACAAGACAAATGGCACTCTCTGTACATCTCTCCAGCTGGCACGAGGTCGTACAGCAAAGAGTTAAACCACACCGACCAGCCAGGTCCCACATTCAATCCTCAAGCTGAGCCAACTGGGCTTCACCAGGCCGTTTTAGGTCAGTTGTATTGGCCTGCACAATTTCTAGTTTAGAGAAGAGGAAAGTCACAATTCATGCTAGAAATGGATGTGTTTAAATACAATGTGTTCTCAAATTACAGCCTGCAAATACAACTCTTGAGTAACATATCAAAACCAGGCATTTTCTTCGACATTCATTGTGAGACCAGGTTTGTCAAGTGAATAGAGATTTTTACATGCTTATTATATTTGTGTATATTTTTGTAATATCTTCCTCCAACATTCTTTTATATTAAAGATGAACTGGGCTCACCCAAGGGATTTCCTCATTTGTGTAAATAGGTTTATTTTAATTTGTTCATAGGATTGGGTGTCACTGGCTAGGCAGCATTTATTGCCCATCCCTCATTGCCCAGAGGGCAGTTAAGAGTCAACCACATTGCTGTGGATTTGAAGACACATGGTAGGCCAGACCAGGTAAGGATGGCAGATTTCCTTCCCTAAAGGGCTACAGTGTTTTACAACAATTGATGTGGTCACCATTAGACCAGTTTTCATGTTTACTGAATTCAAATTTCACCAACTGCTACGGTAGGATCCAGGCCATTAGCCTAAGGTGTAATACAAGCCCAGTGACATTACCACTGCACCAACTCATACAGAGGTCATGGAGTCATGCAAGCACTACATCCACACAGATCTTATTTAAGGACAGAAATTTTATCAAGACCTAACACAATAACATTTTTTGATTCAAAGGAAGTCAGTTTTTCTGTGATTTTCGTTGGTGACCTGGGGAGAGAAAGAGAACTTGGAGTAAAAGGGGGATCCAGAGAAGAAACATGATAACCTTAAAGCTGCTGTAATTAGGGCAAGTTCACAGAAGGAAACAGATCATGTCAGGAAGGAATGCAACAGCCATGGAGAGAAATAGCTAGGTTCGGGAGCTTAAACAGTGAACAAGCCACCTAAAAAGGAAATTAATAGCTTCACTGATGCAAGAAAACAAAGTTGAAACAACTCCACAGAGGCCAGTATCCCGTCACCAAGTCACCTTTTATTTACACATGGAGAGACCCTGACACTGATCCAGCTCCATCAGAGCCAGGTCTGAGTGAACAGAACCTCTGACACTCCTGTTTATATCTGTCAGCCAGGGCTCACTGATTAGATCAGATTAACAGCCCCAATCAGGGAACTCATGTTCTATGAAATCCACCTGGCTGACCTTGATACAATCACTACATCTCTCCCCCTCTGAGTCACTCCTCTGGCAGCATTTAAGCACTGGGTCAGGTTCCTCCAACTCTGCCTCTGGTGCGGGTGGCGTGTAACGGACAGTAGCTCGCCTCTCACACCCGGTGACAGAGAGGGAGAACCTATGAGTTCCAGAATGGTCGGAAAGGCTGTCGAGGAGCTGGGCATGTTTTGCTCATGCACCGTTGGCAAGTTTGCAGCTTTCTTGTGGTCCATGTGCTTAGTCAGGACTGTCGCACCTACTCAAACTTTATATGTCACTGGACCTGATCTCATGGTGACCATGCCTCTTACTCATGCAGGACCATCCCTGTGGTTCCTACACCAAACTTTGTTCCCTGACGTAAACGGTCTCACTCGCTTAGCGAAGTCTTGTGTCCAGTATTGATGTTCCTGTTTCACTTTCCCTGTGTCCAGGTCCAGGAAGATCAGATTAAACCTGGTGTAGAGTGTTCTCTCCATTAGAAACTCTGCTGGAGCTAACCTTGTAATTGCAAGAGGGGTTCTGGGACAGTTTGTTATCTGGTGAAGCTGTAGACTGTTTCTTTAAGCCTGCCTTCAAAGTTTGGACTTGCTCTTTCTGCCAGACCCTTGGATGATGGATGGTATGGAGCTGTCCTTATATGGGGAATGCCATTTGACTTTAGGACTCAAATTTGACTCAAATTCCCTGCTGATAAACGATGGCCCGCTATCTGTGACCAACACTTCCAGGAGTCCATGTATCGCAAAAGATGTGCGCAGCTTTTCTATCGCCATCCCCGTGTTTGATGAATGAACTGTATTTATATCTTGCCACTTTGAGTGGCCCTCTACAATGATTAAGAACATTGAGACCATGAAAGGACCTGTATAGATGATATGCAAACAAGTCTAGGGTTTACCTGGCCAATCCCACAAATGTAGGGAAGCTGGTGACAGTAATTTCTGTCCTGTTGGCACTGCCTTGTCCTCTTTAAGTAGAAGTAACAGGCATTTGTGGTCCGTTATTATGACAAATCCTTATCCATAAAGATATTGGTGGAACTTCCTGACTCCAAATATGACCGCCAAACCTTCCTTCTCTATCTGGGTGTATTTAGAACATAGGACAGTACAGCAGAGTACAGGCCCTTTGGTCCATGATGTTGTGCCGACCTATTATCCTACTAAGATCAATCTACTCTGCAGATCCTACATTTTACTATCCTCCATATGTCTATCCAAGAGTCTCTTAAAAGTTCCTAAAGTACCTGACTCCACTGCCACTACCGGCAGCGCATTCCACACACCCACCACTCTCTGTGTGAAGAACCTCCCTCTACCATCTCCCCTATCCCTCCCCCCACTCCCCTAAAAATTACCCCCCCCCCCCCCCCCCCCAGAATAGTCATTTCCGCCCTGGGAAAAAGTCTCTAACTATCCACTCTATCTATGCTTCTCATTTATGCTCTGCATTAGCCAAAGTCCTGGATGAATATGTCATTGGGCATTCCTCTCCATTGGGCCACCTATGAGGCACGGCATGTCAATACCAGATCTCACTTGGGATCATAGTGTGCCAACACTTTAGAGGATCATAGCTGCTTCTTCACTTCCCTGAAAGCTATGGCTTGTCTACATGACCATTTCCAAGGCTGACCCTTTTTTAGGAATTGAGGCCAGGTTATGCGTGAAATTTCCCTAATAATTCACCAGCCCAAGGAAAGACCTCAGCTCCGGTACAGATGTAGGAGCCAGGGCACATATGATCGCCCTCACTTTATCTTCCAACAGGTGCAGCCTGGTCTTGTCGACTCTGTAGCCCACTAAGTAATTTGGGGTGCCTGGAACACATATTTTTCCCTCCTCAGGCATACGCCCGCCTGGGAGAAACGTCTAAGGACTATGTCCAAGTTCTATAAGTGCTCCTTATTGGGTTTCCCTATTATTAGCACATCATCGAAATAAATGGTGACCTTGGAAAATGTTCTCCATCATCAGGTGAAAAATTCCACAGGCTGACGATACCCGAAATTGCAGTCTTGTATATTGGTACAAACCCTTATGGGTATTAATTGAAGCATACTTCTGTGAATCCTCATCTAATCGCAATTGCAGGTACACATAGCTCATGTCCAGCTTTGTGAAGGGCAGCTCCTCTGCCAGCTTTGCATATAAATCCTCTACGCGAGGGATTGGGTATTTATCCAGCTGCAAAAAGCGATTTACTGTTTAAAGTCCCTACAAAGGCGAACCAACCCATCAGACTTCAGAATCAGTACAACCAGTGCTGCCCATTCAACAGATCTCTGTTTGATGATTCTTTCACTTTCCAGCTTTCTGATTTCTGCTTCTACTTTTGCACATAAGGCAAGTGGCATTGGGCAGGCCTTGCAGAATCATGGATTCTGTCAACATGTAAGATGGCGTTGGTCCTTTGAGAGACCCTAGATCTTCCTGAAAAGCATCCAGGTATTTAATTGAGACTTCACTCAGGCAGCCATTTTCTAATCGAAAAACACTGAGCCAATCTAACTGAATTTTTTTCAACCAATTTTGCTCCATTAAGCTTGGGCCCAAGCCTTTTACTACAATCAGTGGTATCTGAACCAGCGGTTTCTCAACTGAAGTTGTACCCTTAATCTGCAAAGGTTCCCCAGTATAGGCTCTCAGTCTAGTCGAGGTCTTGCGCAAACTTAAGGGTTAGAGTCCAGAACGAATTTTGTTCAAGACTGGTTCTGTGATTACTGAAATGGCCAGGCCAGTATCGGTCACCACTGGAACCGAGTGAGCACTGAACCAGACATTTATTTTGATTGGTTCCGATTTGGATGTTGCTAAGCAATTTAGCAGTTCCAAACCAGGTGCAGGTGGAATTTCCGGGGTGTGCACTCTCCTGGATACTGGCCTATGAGTTCTCTTATTCAGTTTAGGTCTACTGGCAGTCTGTTGCTGTCTCGAGTCCACATACCAGCAACAACTTACAATGCCAACAACAACTACAATTGTTTGCCAGCCCAGATCCTTGAGAAAATTTTAAGCATTTGGCCAAGGCTTGGCTTTGTTTTGGGGTTTTGCTGTGGGCTGACCAGAGTCCCTCTGCTCACGATATGTCCCGATTGAGCCTCTGCAATTGCCTTCACTCAAGTGGTGTTTCCCAAGCTCAGTCGGACTGGCAAGGAGGTCTGGCCTGGTATGAGTAGCAAGTCTCATTCAAACTGGAACAGCCGGTCACCATCTCCTCCTTCATGCATAATTTTGGATTTAAAAATGATCTGGGATGTCATTCAGGGTGAGTCACTTACATATTGCCAAGAATTGTAACTAGCCTATCACAGCAATGACCTAATTAGGTTTGTGGAGTCACTGGGACCTGTATTCACATTTAACCATTGATTCCTCAGCTCAAAGGCCAGTGCTATGATGACAGATTGAGTACAGTTTGGAAGAATGCGAGGTGATCTCATTGAAACATATAAAATTCTTCCAAAGGTTTGACAGAGGTGGCACGGTGGCTCAGTGGTTAGCACTAATGCCTCACAGCACCAGAGACCCAGGTTCAATACTATCCTCTGGCAACTGTTTGTGTGGAGTTTGCACATTCTCCCTGTGTTCACGTGAGTTTCCTCCAGGTGCTCCAGTTTCCTCCCACAGTCCAATGATGTGCAGGTTAGATAGATTGGCCATGCTAAATTGCCCATAGTGTCCAGGGATGTGCAGGCTAGGAGGGTTAGCCATGGGATATGCAGGGTTATAGGGATCGGGTTGGGGGGGGGTTAGGTCTGGGTGGGATGCTTTTCAGAGGGTCAGTGTGGACTCAATGGGCCAAATAGCCTGTTTTCACACTGTAGCAATTCTAGGATATGAATCTATTTACACATGGAGGGCCCTTGAAACTGATTCAGCTCTCAGATTGAACAGAACCCCTGACACTCCTGTTTATATCTGTCAGCCAGGGCTCCCTGATTGGGGCTGTTAACCTGCTCCAATCAGTGGACTCATATCCTATGAGGTCCACCTGGCTGACTTCTTTATAATCATGGCAGATAGCAACTTCAGAAAGAGATTCTGCATCCTTAGAACAATAAAAAAGGAACAAAAACAGAAACTGCTGGAGAAATTCAGGTCAGGCAACATCTGTGGAGAGAAAGCAGAGTTAGTGTTTCAGGTCAAGTTCTTCAAAAAAAAGGTTGCTTTGAGGGTAGAAGCAACAGTCAGGCTGGCTAACATAAGCAAGCAAACAAACCAAAGTGGGAAAATGGGGTCCAGGCAGCACAAGAAGAAAATAGATAGTGCCAAGAAGTGGAAAGGGGGATCAGCATACAGACCTGGCAGGAATAGACTGACAGATTTCTGTGCTAGTCAGAAATCTGGCATTATAACTTTAGTCTACATTTGAAACATAAAATGTTGCTTGACTCAGAAGTCTCATCATTGTTTTCAAACCCATCCATGTCCCCTCCTATCCCCCCCAACACCCCCCCTACCACCCACACACACACACACTTCCAACACCACAAACTTATGCGATTCCTGCACTCTTCTAATTCTGGCCTCTTGAGCATCTAGGAATTTACTTGCTCCATCACTGGTGGTCATGCCTTTTGCTGGACCCCCAAAGTCTAGAATTCCATCCCTAAAGCTCTCCTCCTCTCTACCTCCCTTTCCTCCTTTAAAACGCTGCTTAAAACCAACCTTTTTGGTTACAATATCCCTTCACGACACTTGGTTTGATCATTCCCACCAGTTTTCTGTACCCAAGAGCAGACTTCCCATTTCCCTTCCCTACTTTTGTTGTTTTATAATGTCCCAGTGAAGCACCTCAGGATATTTTGTTTTGTTAAAGGTTCTACATAAATATATATTTTTGGTGTTGTATTCCTGATAAAGTGTCAAGCCTCCACAATTTATTTACTGCTGTTCTTCTAATTGTGACTACAGCTTCCACATCATTGATGAAATCCAAGCCAAATAAATCTAGATCAAAAATCTACGAAGAGCCTCAAGACCATTTGCAAACACATAGAAAACTTACCTAGCTGTTATTTTAGAATATATCACTGGCCTATAAGCTATCTATCTTCTTCTTTGACACAACAAAATTCATATTAATAGCGAACCTGTAAGGAAAATGCTGAACCTTCCATCATATAGACATTTATACTGAGTTCAATTAACAAGTTTATTCCAATCTATTAAGGCCTCCTGTTGACTGCTGGCAGACATCTGCAAGCTAACTGCATCGTTCACTTCGCTCCTCTTTGCAATAACTTTTAGAACTTGCAAAGCTTCAGATGTAAGGCAGTCCAGGAAAGAACAGAGTAAGTGCTCATCAAGGTGAAGGATGCTTATACAAGCAAATGGAATACTTCCCCATTCCAAGTGCTCAACATCGGAATCTGTCCCAGATCAGGTACTTCATCACATGATATCAACTAAATCCCCCTTTATTCCAGTAAAATACTGCTCCACATCTCCTGCTGCATCAGTTGTGACATTTTCCAAACTTAAAAATCACACATAACTTTGCAATCTTGCACCTTGGGCCCATATTCAGTTAAAAACCAGACTGAAACATTCATTTAAAGAGCAATTCTACTCCAACCATAAGTTAATTTGAAAGAGAGAGTACTGTATGCTTTCACAATAGATATCACATAGCTACCGTCTCACCTTATTGAGGTTCCAGTCTAAGGATACAAGGTAGGTCATTTAGGCCTGAGGTGAGGAGAAATGTCTTCACCCAGAGAGTGGAGAGCCTGTGGAATCCTCTGTCACAGAAAGTGGTTGAGTCCAAAACATTGTTTGAGTTCAAGAAGGAGTTATAATTCCTAGGGCTAAAGGGATTGAAAGCTATGAGGAGAAAGCAGTACTAAGTTGGGTGATCAGCCATGATCATATTGGAGCAAGCTTGAAGGGCTGAATGGCCTACCCTTGCTCCTATTTTCTATGTTTCTATGAGTATTGTGAAATGTACAAATTTCTCGGGAAAATCAGGGAACAGAGCATTTCCTGATGCCAACAGTAGTGAAGGTTATTCTTTGTTTCATCTCTACCAGCGTAGTATGCAGAAGAAAAAAAAATTCAACTCTGCAGCAAGTCTCCTCAGCTCTAATACTGGCTCACTAAAGTTAATGTTCAACAGCATGGGCAAATAGAAATTAAGATTATATTCACGCTGGCTGTAGCCACTCATTCATTCTTTGTATTTCTGGGTCTGGATCCCACAATCTGTGCAATGACTTCGCTCCCTTGGTGTTCCTTCCCTTTTATCAATCTACAAGCTCTCAATAAATAAATTTACCACCAATCAAGCACCATTTCCTGCTTTACTCTCAGCCCTTTTCAGTCTTGGCAGTACCAAAATCCTTGGGCCTTCACCCACAGTGAGCAGAATTCATGCCACTAGAGTGGACCTTCAGCATAAAACTGCAGGTGGAATTCAACTTGAAATTTCACTTGAATGACACCAGTATATTTCAGGCAAATGAGAACAAGAAAGGGCTGCATGGCACTAGCCAGTGTACACATATCTCCCTTCATGATACTTACGATGATCTGTCATTTCAGATGAATGTGGTTCATTCAACTGCATGGAAGAAAACACAGATTCTTAATGAAGTGTATTTTTTGATGGTACCTGATTCATGACTAGAGTAACATGAGAGTCCTGACTTGCTGGAGCATGATATACCCTCCCCCAATAAAAAGTTACAAGTATACCTGCTACTGGGTAAATAAGGCATGACAAATCCAGAGAATACAGGCATCTTCCCAGCCTCCGCACCTCAGCAAACAATATTCCATTCCTACAAGCTCCATCTTGGGCTTCTCACAACTATGGTTAATTTATGAACCTGGCCTTGTATTAAGAGCCTGTTGTCACTGGGAACCAAGCTGACAAATTGACAAGTCAGGAGCCATTTGTGCTGCAGGCCCATGCTCACTTAGAACTGGGTTGAGACTGTCGGAATTCATTTTCATCCATACTCTTGCAGCCAGCAGAGACTTTCACCCCATCAGCCTGGAGTAGATTTGAACCCATGACTGCAGAATCTCTTGATGCCTCAAACAATTCTTGGTGGAAAATAAAGTTTGCCAACTGAGATTTGGTCCTGCTCTACTCAATCCACTGAAAACAAGATTGAAAATATTCCTTACCCGGTATTAATACCATTCCTTGCATCTCCATTTTCTATTCGCACTTACAATGCCACAATATTAAAGTGAACAGACAATTTCACAAAAGCCTAGCTCCAATTTTATATCAACTAAATCTCAAATCTTTAGTCCTGTTCCCACACCTAGTGTTCTCTCAAGTCCTTGCCACTGGCACAACACATGAACATCCTGACAGGAAAAATTTCAAATCAAAAAGAAAATGTGTTCAGTTGATGCTTTTTTTAATTTGTAAAAAATCAAGCCATGTTTTTATCCAATCAATGTAATAGCACCTAATGCAGGGAAACATCACCAGGAAACAAGGTTGTCTGGGCAGCAAGGTCTGATGAACCTGACGTTATATGAAGAAGAAAACATTTCGTAGAAGAGCTGGCAATCTGTCAGCTATAATTTTCAAATCCTTTCAGCTTAATAGGACAAACGCTGTGGTTGTCTAATAAGTCAAAAATGGATGGGGTTTTTGCAAAGTAGCAGAGAATGTGCCATTCTAAAGACACCAAGCTGGGACGAAGGAATTGGATTGGGGGGGGGGGGGGGGCAGCGGTGGTGGTGAAGCAACAATAATTGTTGCATATTTCTAATTTTCTACCTAATGTCATGGTCTAATTTAAAATGGGTTGCAGCATTAAAAAAAATTTGAGCAGAATAATTATAAGCTAAGTTTTGTCACTCATAGGTCCAATTCTTAAGACTGTTGTTATTCAAGAAAATGCATCTAATTCTTTACTTTCATTCTGCAGTGTATGTTCGAGGCCATCATCGTTGCTGGGGTAAACTATGGTTTCAAGGACAAAATATTTTATTCCTACTACCAATAAAGATGAAACATGAAAACATGGGACAGTGCAAAATGGCTTAATTGTGATAAAGCCTTGCATCCAACTTAGCAAGAACCTCCTGTTTTGATTGGGGCATCTCTGTCTTGGTATAATGATGGCTGGCATATCATGTGTTGATATAATAGTAGGCTCATGTCTTAAGTCTCATTCATATTTCAGTCACGAAACTCGACAATGATCATCCATGTTAACCCTTTCCTAATACTTGCGAGCCTTATTGAGAACATTGCATGGCTGCCAATATAAATCAGATAAACACTGATTTTAAAAACCAGGGGAAAATACATATGCTTGGAAAGTGTGACTTTGTAATTATTACCCAATTGATAATTAAAAACAAAGCAAGTTTGTCGCTGTTGCAAGACAGCTATGAAGGCACTCGGGGCAATGAACAAAGCTCTTTCAAATGGAAGTCAGTCATAGGTCAAGGCTGAGACTGTAAAATTGCCACAAGGGAGGTATGATCCAATTTTACAAGGTACCAGAAATATGAGACCAAAATGTAGACTTAAATTTCCCCTAAGACAATTATTGGCATGTGACTGTTAACCTTTGCAAGTGGGAAATATCAAAACTATTTTTCCAACCACACCTCTGGTACTTCAACTTGATCTTACAGCTTTGCCCTGCAAAAAGAGCTAGTAACTGTTGTCCAAGGCACTCACTTTCTGATTTATATAAAAAGGGTCCAAGTCCTCCAATGGTTCAGCAATGCATTTAGGAGGGGGTTCGCCATAGATAAATGGCAAACTTCTGCCTGCTTCAAGGTCGCTGTTTGGTTTAAGCTTATTTTGATCATCATCATCTCGGTGGCTGCTGTCTTGCTTGGGGGGCTTTTTTTTCTTCTCCTCAGCAATCCGCTGCTCAATGATAGCCAAAGACTCACGGGTGAAAAGGCGGAAACTATCAGGGCCTGGCGGTGCAAGCATGTGCGCTGCCATCTTTTCATCCTGCAACAATGTCTTCAATTATGTAGCCTCCAGGATGGGACAGTTCTGTCTAAATAAAAAAAATCAAAGAAACTTTAAAAATAAAATTACAGGTCATCAACTAAAGAGAATCGATATTTAGCACTGAGACTAACCATTACGTACATTCTTCAACTAACGGAAACAAAAAATTTATAATGCACCTTATTAAGCTTTTCAGAAATGCACCGAAGCACTCAAATACAGTGACACTGAAATGTGAGCAAAAGGTGAAGTGTTAAAATATTCAAAAATGCATTTTAAACTTGACCAATGGCTTTTCCCTATAGTTGCATAATGTGGCAAAACACGTACAATGGCACAGGGAAAGGTTCCAACACAAAAGCAATATAAGATGTGCGGGAATCCAGTAATGTCCTAATTACGATTATTGCTGTGAAACTCTAAATTCAAAGAGTCATCACTTTAATACATTAATATGCACTGAAAACACTGCAAAATAATTTTATTCTTTACGAGTTCACACAAAATCATCTTACTCTTAAAGGTTTCCCCCTTGCCATCTAAAAATCTGCACATTAACTTTTCCTTACCTCTCCAGACATTATGTTAAATATGCAGTTTACAATCTTTGAGCACAGTTCATTTACAAACAAAATTCAGCCACAACTTAAATTTCAGAGTCCCACTTCAAAAGAGCAAGTTCTTTCTCGAGCGGATTACATGATCTCAATGGGTTTGTTTCAGGCTGGGTCCAGTTCAAGGTGAGTATGCACACAGGACAGAATACTGCCAGAATAATGGTGGTCTTGTTTTGAGAAAGGTGAATGATTGTAAAACTTTAAGTGTTCAAAGATCTTGTTTCAATGATCTTGTACAATCTTGTACACTCTCCAACTACTGCAGTGTGGAAGGGAAGGGTTGTTTCCTACATTACATGACTGCTCAAACTGGGATATACGCACATCATCAATTTAAATCTTTCATCAGAGGCTAGAGCATGTGAGACCTTTTCCATATTTACTTTCCCTTCCTAAATACGCTATTTTTATTGCAGTTTCAGTTGTGACATGACATATTGAAGAGAAAAACGCAATTTAGATCTGGATTGTCAGTCTGAATCCGGCAAACTGTCATCCTACAATGGTGACACAAAACTCATTTATTGATTTGCTTATTTGCTGATTTGACTCTTCATGATATTAAAACAAGACGCAATGTGTAATTTTACCAAAAAGACAAACCAATTAAACAATTACAGTACGTATGATCAGATTACATCCTGTCTCATGGTGAAACTGAACTTCAAAGTTTGCACTGCTGTTTGTAAAATCCATATTCCTTCTTAGACCCGAGACCAAGGTAAGTAACACTTGCTCAAAAAACTAGTACACACTTGAGACCACTATATTTTCACCCATCCTAATTCAGCTATTACGAAGTCAAGAGACTTGATGAATGAATGGTACCTTAAGCACACCATTAAACTGTACAAAAAAGCATCAGATTTATCATTATTACGACACATGTCCACATCAAACGCTCTGGTCTCCGTGCTCCCCCAGAATATAATACAGCCGGCCTGCCTTCAAATCCGCTTGTTTGCCTCAATGCCAATAACTGGAGCCATTTCGGCTGAAAGCAGCCAGAATACAGTCGCAAGCTTTTTGATTGTTGTTAACCATTGAACCTACCTTCTGGGTTTTGTTTTTTTTTCTGATCTTAATTCATGTTAAGACACTGGACATTTCTTTGCAAATCCTTTGCAGATCAATGGAGCATTGATTCCAGGTTATTTCTTTATCCAATGCCTATTTCAGCTACATCAGCAGGAAGGCGATCAATAATGAATGGGAATCACGTGTCCAGCATAGAGGCTGCAAGCTGAAATTTAAAATGCAGTTTTTAATCGCTCAAATGATAAAATATTAACGTTAAAGAAAAACACAGCAGGGGGAGCTGATAAACCAACGCCAGGTATCATAAATACAACTGTGTTAATTGCGTTGATGTGCAATTGCAAGGGTAAGAGGACACAATTGTTCTCAATCAAAATAAGCATAGAATGCTTGCTACAGTACACCTCATTAACAACCGTCACTGGTTCTCGCTGTAACTAGCAACGCCGCTCCCTGTGCCACATCTGATTTTTTTTTAGCTGTGCAGGTTGAATTTTAATGGCAAAATGTGGTTGCAGCGGGCTTGTTTATACAAGCAGATCGGTCTAGGAGATGCACAATATAAATACAGTGCAAAAACCACACCCAAGTCAAAGCATGCAAGTAGCCCACAGATTCAGGTGGACGGAGGAGCGGGGGACAATCTTGATGTCTCCAATTGCTCCCCAAGTGTAGACCCCCTCCTCTCGGCCAATGACTCGTTTGAAATAAAATCATGCAAAACATGTTAGAAATTTGCTTGAGCTACAAAGAGCTTATCGATCTGAAGGTCGGGGTGGCATTTACGGCACTGCCAACGAGCCCCATGGATACTGGAACCGGGCAGGGAAAGGGGGCTAGTAATTCGAGACGGTTGATTGGGAGTGGGCCTGCCAGATCAAGAAGCATGGAAGTGTTCTTGTTAGAAGTGTCGCCGTAGTATTTTTTTCGGGCGGGAGTGGGGAGTGGGTGCAAAAGAAAATGAGAGTCGGGCCAAAACTTAGCAGCTGGTGCTGTCAATTCAGCACCGCAACTATGTCTGTAAGCTCAGAGCGGATTTCAGGGGCTAAGTGAGAAACACACACAGATTGGAAAATAATATGCAAAAAAAATACAATTACAATATATTAATCAAAAACAAATGGGGGGGGGGGGAGCCATACACACAAATTACCCTCAAACCAGCGGAGGAAATGGGATAGCTCAAGTCTTCCACTGTTCGGCACGAATGCAACGCTTTGATTTAACTTTTTATCCACTGATCCAGGAATGCATTTTTTTCCAAAACATAAGAAGTCAATAACTCATCACCAATTCTTGAAAGCATTAAATATTTTTGTTATAAATTGGAAACTAAATTATGCAAAAATCTGTGTGACGTTTTGTTTATTATCTGCAGCATGGACCCAAGACGATTACGTCCTGGGCCTTTTTTTTCAAAACCAAGAGATGCAATTCGAAAACATCTTAAGCTTAGCAACACATTCATTCAGAAAAAAAAAATCTCCTCTTCCCCCTCTCGAAAATAAATCAGGAACTCCCTCTGCCACATCACACATCCAGGCCTCTGCAACACACCTACCTATGACCACTTCATCCCTACAACTGGCACTCCACATCCTATTTTTAAAAATCCCAATTTCCACCCACTAACATATCATAGAGGTCTCGGAGCAGCCTTCCTTTACACATCAATCGCTAGTGTGTACAGAGAATGCAATATGTGTAAATAATTAATATTAAAATATATAGGGTTATGTTCACTGGATTCAAGAGAGGGGGTGGGTGGGAAGAGGAGACACTGCAGTATTCAAGCATCCAGTACTTTTCACGCCAATCCTTAACAAAATCCCAACCTGACTCACCTCTGTCAAATAACGCCTGCTTATATAATTCAGAGGGAGGGTAGAGAGAGAGAGGAAAGGAGGGGGGAGAGAGAAGGGGACAAGGAGCAGGAGAGAGAGGGGGAGGAGGATGGGTGTGCAAAGAGGGGGGACAGACAGAGAGAGAAGGGAGAAGACAGAGAGAAGGAGGAGTGGAGGAGAAAAAGGTGGAGGAAGGGCAGGAGGAGAGAGGGGAGATGTGGACAGAGAGGGGGTAGGGAAAGAGAGAGGGAAGATAGAAAGATTCAGGAGACACAGCAAGAGAGAAAAGTGGAGAAAGGAAGAGACGGAGGAGGGGGACACAGACAGAGATAGGGGAAGACAAAGAAGGAGAGAGGAGGGGAGGAGAGGGAGTGATGGACAGGGGAGTGGGAGAGAGTGAGGCAGAGAGACGGAAGAGGGACAGAGGGAGGGAGAGGAGGGACAGAGGGAGGGAGGGGGGAGGGGGAGATGGGGAGGGAGGGGAAAAGTGGTGGAGGGAGGAAGGAATAGAGGAGAGAGGGGTGGGGAGATGTGGGTAGAGGGGATAGGCAGAAGGAGGGATAAGGAGAGAGGCAGAGGAAGTGATGGGGAGAAGGAGGGAGGGGGGGAAGAGAGAGGGAAGGAGGAAGAAAAAGAGGAGATTGGGAGAGGGAGAGAGATATGGAGAGAAAACTAGTGGGGAGGGAGAGAGTGAGGGCGAAGGGGGGAGGGGAGGATAAGGGAAAGGAAGGAGGGGGGCAGAGAGGAGGGAGAAGGAAGGGGAAAGGGAGGAAAGAGAGGAATAAGAGAAAGAATGAGGGGGGAGAGGCGGGGACAGAAAGAGAGTGGGGAGAGAGAATGGAAAGAGAGTGGATGAGAGAGATACGGGGCCAGATAGAGACAGAAAGTGACTGTGGGGCGAGATGAGTGGATGGGGGTGATGGAAAGAAAGAGGGGGAGGAGATGAAGGGAGAGACAGGGAGGGGGTGCAAGCAAAAGAGATATGGAGAGAGAGAAGAGAGTGGGGAGAAAAGGGAGGAGTTGGAGGGTCAGAGGGAGAAAGGGTGAAAGAGGGCAGGAAAGGGGAGAGTGGGGAAGGGGGAGAGTGGGGAAGGGGGAGAGGAGGAAAGAGAAAGGTGAAGGGGGTGTGGGAAAGAGAGGGGGAAGTGGGGAGAGAGGTTAGGGAAGATTATGGGGAGAGAGTGGGGGGGGAGAGAGAAATTGGGGGTGGGGGTAGGAGGGAGACAGAGAAAGTGGGGTGGGGGTAGGAGGGAGAGAGAGAGTTGGGGTTGGGGGTAGGAGGGAGAAAGAGACTTGGGAGTGGGGTAGGAGGGAGAGAGAGTGTGGGGGGAGTG
>JAHRHZ010000089.1:2584227-2603521 GCA_024137785.1 Ginglymostoma cirratum | reverse complement strand
GGAGGAGGGGGTGTGTGGGAAAGGGGTGGAAGAACAGGAGGAGGGGGTAGGTGGGAAAAGGGATGGATGAACAGGAGGGGGAGGTGTAAAAGGGGTGGAAGAACAGGAGGAGGGGGTAGGTCGGAAAGGGGATGGATGAACAGGAGGGGCAGATGGAAAAGGGGGAGGTGGGAAAGGGGGAGGAAGAACAGAAGGGGGAAGTGGAAAAGGGGTGGAAAAACAAGAGGAGGGGGTGGAAGAACATGAGGAGGGGGAGGTGGGAAAGGGGATGGATGAACAGGAAGGGGAGGTGGGAAAGGGGTGGGAGAATAGGAGGAGGGGGTGGAAGAACAGGAGGGGGAAGGGGTGGAAGAACAGGAGGGGGAAGGGGTGGAAAAATAGGAGGGGGCAAGGGGACGGAAAGGTTGGATGAATGGGAGGGGTGAAGGGTGGAAGGGGAAAGGGAGGAGGGGGAAAGGAGATTGAAGGACAGAATGGGATGGAAGTGGGAGAGGGAAGGGGGAGATAGGAAGAGTGATGGGTGAGGAGAGAGAAATAATAGGAGAGGGAGTGAGAAAGGATTGGGGGGGAGAAAGAAAGGGGGGGGGAGAAAGAAAGGGGGGGGAGAAAGAAAGGGGAGGGGGAGAAAGAAAGGGGAGGGGGAGAAAGAAAGGGGAGCGGGGAGAAAGATGGAAGCAGGTGGGAGAGAAAGGAAGAAATGAAGCTGGGATGGAAATGGGGGAGTGGGACAGAAGGTATTGGAGGTGAGGAGTAGGACCCGATACGGGGGATTCGGAAAGGTGTGGTGATCAAGGGAGATGGAATAGGGGGAGGTGGTGGAGCAAGCATTCGGGAGGTAGGGAGATAGGGAGTGCAAGGGGGTAGTGAGCAAGCAAGTAGGAAGGAAGGAAGTAATGGGGAGGTAGGGGTACAGGAAGTGGAAGGGGGTAAGTAATGGGAAGGTAGGGAGGAAGGAGTAGGGAGGTAAGGTAGAAGGAGTGAGGAGGTAGGGATATAGGGAGTGGGGGGTAGGGAGTGGGCAGGTAGGAATGAAGGTGGGGAGGTAAGGAGGAATGAGTGGGGAGATTGGGGTATAGGCAGCGAGGGGGGGTAGAGAGTGAGAGGGTGGGGAGGAAGGAGTGGGAAGGTAGGGAGAAGGTGTGGGTGAAGATGAAAGGTGGGGGATAGGGGAGGGAGTTGTGGGTGGTGGGGATGTGAGGGATGTGGGAGAGGGGATGGGAGTGGGAGGGTGGGGGGAGGATACTGGGGTGGGGACGTGGGGCGGGGGTCGGAATGTTGGGTGAGGATGCTGGGGTGGGCATGTGTGGGAGGTGAGTGGGAGTGTGGATGGTGGATGCTGAGGGTGGCGCTGTGGGGGGAAAATGCTGGATGTGAGGATGTGGGGCGGGCGGGGCAGTGGGAATGTCAGGGGAGGATGCTAGGGGTGTGTAGAGGATGTGGTGCAGGGTGGTGGGAGTGTGGCAACAGCATGCTGGTGGGGGTAGGGATGTGGCAGAGGGAGGTGGGAGTGTGGTTGGGAGGGTGCTGGGGGAAGGAGTGTGGGGAGTAGGGTGCTGGAGTGGGGATGTGGGGTGGAAGATGCTGAGCATAGGGATGTGGGGTTGGGAGTGTGGAAGGAGGAGGCTGAAGGTAAGGATGTGGAGGAGGGTGCTGGGGAAGGAGTGTTGGTGGGAAGGTGCTGGGGGAGGGAGTGTGGGTGAGGAAGGTTCTGGGTTGGGGATGTGGGAAGAGGGTGCTGGGGTGGGGTGTGGGAGTGTGGTGGGGAGGAGGGTGTTGGGGATTGGAATGTGGGGCAGGGTGGGAGTTTGGGAGAGGATGCTGGAGGTAGGGATGTGGGGCAGGGGGTGGGAGTGTGGGGCGGAGGATGCTAGGGGTGGGCATGTGGAAGGTGGGAGTGTGGGGTAGAGGAAGGTGGCAGCGTGGGGAGGAGAGTGCTGGGGATTGGGATGTGGGAGTGTGGGGGTAGGATGCTGGGGGTGGGGATGTGGGGTGGGGGGTGTGGGATTGTTGGGGGAGAATGCTGGGGGTGGGGATGTGGAGGGTGGAAGTGTGGGGGAGAGCAAAATGGCAGTGTGGGGAGGAGAGTGCTGGGGATTGGGATGTGGGGGTGTGGGAGTGTGGGGGGAGGATGCTGGGGGTGGGGATGTGGGGCATGATGCTGGGGACGGGGTTGTGGGGCGGGGGATGTGGGATTGTTGGGGGAGGATGCTGGGGGGGAGGATGTGGAGGGTGGGAGTGTGGGGGAGAGGAAAGTGGCAGTGTGGGGAGGAGAGTACTGGGGATTGGGATGTGGGGTTGTGGGAGTGTGGGGGTCGGATGCTGGGGGTGGGGATGTGGGGCGATGATGCTGGGGACGGGGATGTGGGGCGGGGGTGTGGGACTGTTAGGGGAGAATGTTGGGGGTGGGGATGTGGAGGGTGGGAATGTGGGGGAGGATGCTGGGGGTGGGGATGTGGGGCGTGGGATTGTTGGGGAAGAATGCTGGGAGTAGGGATGTGGGGGGGTGATGCTGGGGGTAGGGATGTGGGGCGGGGGTGTGGGATTGTTGGGGAAGAATGCTGGGAGTAGGGATGTGGGGGGGTGATGCTGGGTGTAGGGATGTGGGGCGGGGGTGTGGGATTGTTGGGGAAGAATGCTGGGGGTAGGGATGTGGGGGGTGATTCTGGGGGTAGGGATGTGCGGCGGGGGGGTTGGGAGTGTAGGGGGGGAGCATGCTGGTGGGGGTGGGGATAGGGATGTGGCAGAGAGAGGTGGGAGTGTGGATGGGAGGGTGTTGGGGGAGGACTGTGAGGAGTAGGGTGCTGGAGTGGGGATGTGAGGGGAGATGGAAGTGTAGGGGGTGGATGCTGGGGGTGGAAGGGGACTGTAAGTTTTCACATTAGCAAGCCTTTTTCAGCAAACCGTTAGCATTACCTTTCCGATCTTGCAGCCACTGTTCAATTTGACTTTCTAACTGCGGTGACAACCAGCGCTTCCCTTTAACCGCATAACCACACATTCCAAACCCTTCCCAAGAACTTAACCCAGCCATAAATACCCCACTCCCACCCCCACTTTCCATTCCCACCACCCTCACCCCTTTCCCCCCACCCTCAACACCCCCCAGCCCTGCCCTCTTACTGTGCAAAGTGTTCCGGCTCTCACTAAAATGGTGCAATCTGATGCATTTACAATTCGGGGGGTTAAGGAGCGGGTTGGGGGGGGGGGGGGTGGTGGAGGTGTATACAAATAGAAAATTTTAGCGAAGGGGAAATGAAACGGTCTCCCAGCTCAGAGCTGGAGGATGGAGATTTGGCGACGTTTGGGCGAGTGCCATGGAAGGAGACTGCATCTGACATTTCAATATTGTGCCATCTCTCAGCAAATGAGCTGAGATTCCAGGCGAAATCCGCGGTAAAGAGGGAAGGTGGGGGCTGCAATTCTGGAGGTAACCTGCAGAGAGAGGGGGAATCTTTCTGGGTGGGGGGCTGAGGTTTGAGAGAGCCCCCAGCAGACACCCTACTCAGAAATGCAGACGATGTTCACGGCTGGAAAAATTGTTCTGCGGCAAGGGCTTTTGCTGAGCTGAGAGGTGACGAATAAAACGCCGCTTCTTTTCTGTGTTTTTTTTTGGTTGGTGGGAGCGGGGTGGGGGGAGAGGAGAGGGGAAAGCGCTGCCGCCCGAGGAAAAGAAGGGGTTGACTTACATTCGGTGCTCTAACAGGGACCGCGGAAGGTGATGCTGTACTGCAGATGTTGAAAGGATGCAGGAGAAACTGCGGTTGTCGCCATATTGCAGCGCTTCCTTCCCTTCCCAGTGCGTGCCGTTACCTTGCATAATTGATGACTCCCAGCAGCGTGTTAGGGATCATGTCCAAAAACAGTCTGTCTCTCTCTCCCTTCCCCCCCCTCCCCCCATCTCCCGAAACGCCTGGGTTAGAATCCAGCTCCCACCGCCACCTCATTCACTCACCCGCCTCGCCTTCACTTTGCCATTGCCTCCTTTTCCAGATCTGCCAGTCAGCTAGCTGTGCACACAGCAGCACTCGCCCAACTTTTCTCGGGGCTTGCTGGGGCTTCCGTGAAACGCACGCACCCGCCGGGGAAATGTAGCCTGCATGTGATCCGATCATTCATCAATCCGCTCTTCTCAAGGGCTATATGAAAGTGCAATGACAGCCGGTGCCTGCATCTTACTGAGTCATGGCTCTTTGAGGACCACTGCGCCCCTGTCCTGGATGTTTGGTTTCATGTGTCACTCTCACACTGAACCAATGATTTTTTTTTCATGCTATGCACTTCGGTTTGTTTCCTGTTTGTTTTCGTTCCCTGCTCCTTTTCAACAGAAAATGGGTTTAAGGTCTGTGGGCATCTGAAATGCAAGAGAATGCCATAGACTTTCCTGTGGCGTTGCCCAGAGTAAGGCAGACAGCTTTGACATCCTGGGACAAACACAGAGAATGCTGGAGAAATTCAGCAGGTCTGGCAGCATGGGGTGGAGAGGGAAACAGTTAAGTTTTGAGTCTGGTATGACTCTTCTTCAGAACTGCAACATCCTGGGGGTTTACCATTGACGAGAAACTGAACTGTATTATACTGTGGCTACCAAAGCAGGTCAGAAGCTGGGTCTTGTACTAGTAACTCACTTCCTGACTCCTCATTGTCTGTCCACAAGGCAAAAGTATGGAATACTTCCCTCTTGCCTGGATGGATGCAGCTCCAACAATTCTCAGAAATGCTCAGCACCATCCAGGACAAAGCAGCCCACTTAATGAGTACCCAATCCACCACCTTCAACAATCACTCCTTCTTTCACCGATAATCAGAAGAAGCAGTGTGTTCCACCGACAAGATGCACTGCAGAAATTCACCAAGGCTCCAAAGACAGCACCTTCCAAAACCATGACAAGATGCACTGCAGAAATGCACCTTCCAAACCCATGACCTCTACCATCTAGAAGGACAAGGGCAACAGATACATGGGTAACAAATACACCACCTCCTGCAAGTTCCCCTCCAAGCCACTCACCATCCTGACTTGGAAATATATCACCGTTCCTTCACTGTCACTGGGTCAAAATCCTAGAACTGCCTTCCTAAAAGCTTTGTGGGTGTACCTTCAGCACTTGGACTGCATGGTTCAAGAAGGCAGTTCACCACCACTTTCTCAAGGGCAACTATGAATGGATAATAAATGCTGGCCCACCAAGGGTGCCCACGTCCCATGAACAAATTTTAAAGAAGTTAATTTCTAATGAATGGAGTTGCACGGCACGTAAGGCACAATGTATTATCCTGCTTTTTAAATCTGCCCTGTCACTTTAAGGTGCTAAAGTTTAATTGCTGTAACCAGCATTGTTCTGAGGTTAGCTGTGGGTGAGGGAAGTTTTCAGATCTGCAAATGCTTGTAAATTTCAGGCTCACCTTCAACTTAAAGAAATCGGTGTGAAATTTGCTGCTTGTTCTTCCTGTAATGTCTTCTAATAATTGAAATATAACAAGCTGAAAACTAAGATATATCTATTAACATCTCAATCATAAAACTTCTCTCTTCAGATGCTGACTAGCCTATTACGTACATTTTGCTCTTATTGCAATTTTCAGTGCTTAATAGCTTTCCCTTTTATCTCTATATATTCCAACATTGTAAACTCTTCCTATTCTGACTAATTCTCTGCTTAGATCTCTTATACCATCCCCCCATTTATTTTTCTTTTTTTTGTTCTACGTCTCATTTCATCTTCATCAAGTTTCCTATTTTATAAACGTTAGTCTTAACATGAAAGAGGTATATGGTGGTGAGAACCCAGTGAAATGCATCTGCAAACACTGGAATAAAAGACACTTGCATCATTTTAAGATCATAAGAATTAGGACCAGAAGTAGGCCAATCAGCCCATTGAGGCTGCTCTGCCACTCAGTGAGATCATGGCTGATCTGATCATCCTCAACTCCACATTCTTGTCTTTTTCCCATAACCGTTGATTCCCTTACTGTTTAAAAATATACCTATCTCAGCCTTGAATATACTTAATGACCCAGCTTCTACAGCTTTCTGCAGTAAAGAATTCCATAGATTCACTACCATCTGAGAGTAGAAATTCGACCTTGAATTCTGAGATTAAGCCCTGTGATCCTGAACCCTCCCACAAGGGAAAACAACCTTTCCACATCTAGGAGCAAATTACTGCAGATGCTGGAATTGGTACTGAAAACAAAAAATGCTCGAGACCGCAGCGGGCTAGGCAGCATCCATAGATAGAGAGAGAGAGCAAGCTAATGTTTCGAGTCTAGAAGACTCTTCATCAGAGCTGACGTGAAGTGTGAAGGGGGCAGCATTTATGCAATAGTTGAGGCGGGGGGAGTTGGAGTGCTGGGGGAGAAAAGATGCTGATAGTTCAGATTAAGTGATGGGAATGTGAGAATGGCAGGACAATGGTATGTCTAACTGCCAGAGCAGGAAGGACAGACTGTCCCAATGGGGTGTGGGGAGGGGAGAGAAGGTGACAGAGAATGTAACAAAGTAAAGCTAAAAGAAAGGGAAGGAACGGGTTCACAATCTGAAGGTGTTGAACTCAATATTGAGCCCAGAAGGTTGCAAAGTGCCCAGCCTGATGATGAGATGTTTCTCCTCCAGTTTTCACAGTGATTCACTGGAGCATTGCAGTGTGCCAAGGACAGACAAATGGGTGTGCAATTAGGATGCTGTGTTCAAATGACCAGCTCTGGGAAGGTTGGGGTCATGCTTGTATATGGAATGGAGGTGTTCTGCAAAGCGGTCATCCAGTCTGTGTTTGGTTTCTCCAATGTAGAATCTACCTTGTCAAGTCGTCTAAGGATCTTGTATGTTTCAATGAGGCCACCTCTCATTTTTCTAAACTCCAATGAGTACAGGCCCAATTGAATCAACCTCTCTTCAAAAGACAGTCCCTCCATACCCGGTGTCAGCCTAGTGAACCTTCTCTGGACTGCCTTCAATGCCAGTCTATCTTTCCTTAGATAAGGTGCCCAAAACTGTTCACAGTATTCCAGTTGTGGTCTGACTGGTGTCTTGCATACTTTTGGCAAAACCTCCCTTCTTGCATACTCCATTCTCCTTAGCCACTTTTAACTCAGCAAAATGGATGAAAGTTGGTAGAAAACTGAAATATACACAGAGGAGAGAGGGTTGAAAAGATGTGCAGCCATCAGAATGGTAAACAGACGGGAGATGTCACAAGGGAGAGGTTGAGTATTGATAGGATGAGATGCTGGAATGTTAGTGAAGAATGTGTGCGGCTGTGTCATGACCGAGGAGCAGAGGCAGTGGGAAGATATGCAAGAAAGCATACTTTGATGGGATTAAAAGCAGAAAAACCTGAGGATTCAATGGGGCCTCTAGGCAATGGTGGCTAGGCTCTGTCTCGTCAGTTTATTATTCAGATGGATGCATGTTGCTATACATTATTACTTTACAGTTAGGCAACTTGCTCCATCCACCACTATTGTCATCCAACTTGGAATCTTTAGATACTGTTCTTTATTTTGATCAAAACAGAAATGGTAAAATTGAATCTGAAGTGCTAACGTACATTAATTCTGCCAAGATATATTTGTAGACAATATTTTTAGGTAAATATGCAGTTATTTGAAGCAAAAACAGAAATTGCTGGAGAAACTCAATAGGTCTGGTCACATCTGTGGAGTGAAAACAGAGTTAATGTTTCAAGTCTGGTAATGACTCTTCATCAGAACTGCTGTTCATCAAATTCCATCAGCTGGACCCATGTATGGGGCTTTGGATTACAAATCTAGTGACATTTCTGCTACATTACCATCTCTATGGTAAAGTAAGGAGTTGAGATTAGCGGGACAGCATCTTTGACTGAAAAATGATTGGAAGAATACAACTGTTTTGTGGTTAAATTAATCTAAAGAATGGACAAATATGTTGCAAAGGAAAAGGTGGAATATATTATAGTTTTCTTTTGTGTCTTGGTGTTCTACAGAAAAATCAAACAAGCAGAATCCGAATTTGCAAAGTGAGGGATGAGGGGAAGGGAGGATCCCAGTTTGCCAGAAACCTGACACAATCCTGCATTTAGAAACGTGAAGGAAATCCCTGTGTGGATAAAAACATACAGAAGAGTAGGAGAAGGCCAGTTGGCCCATTGAGCCTGTTCCATCATTCAACACAATCTTGGATGATCCCTTATCTCAACACCATGTTCCTGCTCTTTTCCCATACTCCATGACACCTTTAGCCTCTAGAAATCTATGTTTCTTTCTTAAACATGTTTGTGAGTCCTTTCCACAGACGTATGAGGTAGAGAATTCCACAGGTTCACCAGCCTCTGAATGAAGAAATCTTTCCTCAACTCAGTCCAAAATGGCCTACCCTGTATCCTGACACAGTGACTCCTTGTTCTGAATCCTGGGGAAACATCATCCCTGCATCCAGTCTGTCTAGCCCTGTGAGAATTTCATACATCTTAATCAGATACTCTCTCATTCTTCTAAACTCCAGTGAATACAGACCCAGTCAGCTTAATCTCTCCTCATAGGACAATCCTGACATCCTCGGAATCACGAACCAACTCGGCGAGCCAACCAACCACAGCATCCACAACCCAAGCTACAAATCTACTCTAAAATCCTAGAAATAAGTTTCGTGAAACTTTGCTACACACCCTCTATGGTAAGTATATTCTTCTTCAGATTAGGAAACCAAAGCTGCATGCAATACCACAGGTGTGGTCTTACCAAGGCCCTGGTAGGTCTGATAGTTAAATATGGAAAGAAAATGACAAAGTGGATTTAATGCAGTATTCTGGCTAACTGCCAGCACATGGGTTTCAGAGCTGTCTGACTTTCACCAGAGTCAACAAGGCAAGAGCACAGCAGGGATTCATGGCTCTTTGAGATAGCAGGCTGGAAAGTCATTAAAAACTAAAGCAAGGCAGCTGCTTCCTTGCCTAGCTGTAAGCTTTATGCTCACAGGACACATACTGAGAGTATGTTTTCCAGGGGATTTCCATCATTTTGGAGGTAATTCCTGATTCCATGGCCCTTACTCGCCTTGAACTGCACATTCCTGCTGTCAGCCTTCAGTGGGTCACACAAGCAGTTTCCATCGCCTCTCTTTAGACGTCTGATGAGGAACAAAGGGACCCTATCACCAACATCAATAGGAGTAGCAGAAGCAAGGTCAACAGCGGGAGCAGCTACCTCCTCCTCAGTCACATGTCACTCAGCACAACAGAGGGCATTTACAGACTGCCCCAGGTCAAATGAGGCAATAGCCCTAATACAGGATATATACAGACAGAAGATCCCCTCTTTCAACATGACTCAGCATCAGTGCTTCAGGGAGTTCAGATTTTCAGAGCAAGTCATTTCTGATAACCTCAACCTCCTGGAACAAGACTTCCTTCTCAGCAGGACAACTGGGCATCCATTGCCAGTGGTCATAAAGGTCACCACAGCCCTGAGTTTCTTCACCTCTAGTTCCTTCCAGGAATGGGCTGGTGACACCTGCAAGACTTCACAAACTGCTGCCCACAAAGTGCCTGTCCCAGGTGGACTGATGCCATGTTTGCCTCAGTTGCCATTTACATCCACTTTGTTATGCGTAGGGACATAGAACTTAGGAGCAGGTGTAGGCCTTTTAGCCCATCAAGGTCGTACCATCATTCAATAAGATCATGGCTGATCTGGTTGTGGTCTCCGCTCCATTTTCCCATCTACACCCCATAATCCTTGATTCCCATGTCCACCAAAGCTCTAACTAACTCAGCCTTGAATTAGAGATAAAAGGTACTGCAGATGCTGGAGAATCCGAGATAACAAGGCGTGGGGCTGGATGAACACAGCAGGCCAAGCAATCCTCTCCTCTGTCCATCCTCTATCCGCCTCCCCCTCTCTCCCTATCTATTTCAGAACCCTCTTCCCCTCCCCCATTTCTGATGAAGGGTCTAGGCCCGAAACGTCAAGTTTTCCTGCTCCTATGATGCTGCTTGGCCTGCTGTGTTCATCCAGCCCCACGCCTTGTTATCTCAGCCTTGAATTAATTCAACAATCCAACCTTCAATGATCTCTAAGGAAGAGGATTCCACAGACTGACAACACGCTGATTGGGGAAAAATGTCCTTCATATCTCTGCCTTAAAAGTGTGACTTCTTATTTTCAAAATGTGTCCCCTCATTCTAGTCTCTTCCACAGGGAGAGACAACCTTTCAGCATCCATCCTGTCAAGTCTTGATATGATTTTATATGTTTCAGTAAAGTTACCTCTTATTCTTCAAAACTCCAATGGATACAGGACCAATCTATTCAACCTCTCTTCATAAGATAAATTCTTCATCCCAAGCTGAGTGAACCTTCTCTGAGCTGTTTCCAACACAAAAGTATCCTTTTTCAGCCTAAAAATGAAGTGGAGGCAGGTTAAAGTAAGGCATTCAAGAGGGCATTGGGTGATTATTTGTATGAAAATAATGTGCAAGGGCACTGGGGAAAAAAAAGCAGGAGATTGGCGTTAGATAATGATGTTGATTTAGCAAGGCTATGTGGACACAATGGGCTGAATGGCCTCCTTCTGCACTGTGATTCCACGATAAGACCACACAGCACCAGCTTGCTGCCACTACATGCACTCCCAGTCACCACCTTTTACCTTTTTCTCTCTGTGCCAACTCAACCATTATCCAGCATGGACATAACTTTATTTTTTGTCAGGATGCCTCCTCAGTTGTCAGACTATTTTGTGGCTTTTTCTTTCCCAAAATATTCAACAAGGTGACTGTTGTCACTTGTTTTTATTATATTTTCTAACTAACCTGGTTAGAAATGCTATTATTCTCCTCTGGAGCAGGTGGGACTTGAACTGAAGCTTCCTAGTATCAGAGATAGGAACACAATAAAGAGCCCTAGTTAGTAGTTTAAATGTTTTATTTAACCTATTTTCCTAAACAACCTGTTCAGAAAAGATATTACACACTTCTGAAGCAGGTGGGACTTGTACCTGGTCTCTATTGATGGTGTCCCCATTGAAAAACATCACTCTCTAATTGATACCAAATGTATTGTTAAATTGCTTCAACTGACCCCTTTATGAAAACAACCAGTGCTTAACCCCTAAATGCTTAATCCCTTATGTCAACAAATATTTCCATTCAATCAGCAGTTGGCGCTGTCCATCAATCACCCCCCCCCCCAACCCCTCCACATTGTGAAAATGACAGATGGGAAATCATTCATGCAGCACAAATCCTATAACACCTTATGTGAACGAGAAAGTTGAAATACCTGACCTCTTTTCTTTCAAATTCCACAAATTTCTTTGGGTAGTTCCTTGACAATCGAGTCCCATCCTATGTTGGCACAAACACATCTTTTCACAACTTCAAAGGGTGCTTCACCTTTGGCAAAGATCACCTCTCCAAAAGTGGAGAAATATAAAACTTTCGTCTGTTCCTCACCTTCCTCATCACTACGCTATTTATATGTCCCATCCACGCAAATTAATGCCCTCTTGCCATCCCTCATGGTTTTTCATACACCTATGTCAATTTAGTGCCTACTTCCAACCATCACTATTTCCCCTTCACCTATCATGTCATCTCATTCAGTATCTACAAATACCTACATGCATAGGAGAAAAAATAGTTCTATGAATAAAGTTCCATGTTGCAGACTATACTTTATTGAGAAATGCACTCCAATTCATAAAAAACATAATTTGAGACCTGTTGTCACTTCTCAACAGGTCGACACTGATTGACACTTCAACAGGTTGAAACTTGTTGAGACTTCTTGACAGGCCAACACTTGTTACCACTTCTTGATCAGCATTTTCTCTCATTTTCTTTACAGTTGTATCAGCCTTCGAGGTCCATGTGCAGCAGCGACTTCTGGAACTGAAAGTCAATTCCGTGATCAGTGTGCCGATGCCTATCACCATTGCATGTGTAGCTTAGAGTGAATTTTGTTATTGAAACGTTGAGACTTGTTGACATTCTTGATAGGTTGACATTCCTTGGCACTTATTGATGGGGTGATATTTGTAACCACTTCTCAACAGCTTGTTATTTGTTGACACATCAGGACTAATCTTGACAAGTTGGACAATTCCTAGTTGTTTTAAGCACATTTTACACACAATCTTCTCCACAGTTAACTGTCCTAAAGGAACCCTGACCACTACCTCCAAGGTTTTCTGCGAACATATCTGTAGGGATCCCCAAACGGGTGCACTAGCTATTCAAAATAAAATGTACTGAGAACGGGGATAACAAGCATGGGGCTGGATGAACACAGTGGGTCAAGCAGCATCATAGGAGCAGGAAAACTTGACGTTTCGAACCTAAAGCCTTCATCAGAAAAGGATGTGTTCTTTGTTTTTAATTTGTTCACAGGATCTGAGCATCACTAGTTGGCTCAGTATCTATTGCCTAGAGGGCTGTTAAGAGTCAATCACATCACAGTGATTCTGCAGTCACAAGTAGGCCAGACCGGGTAAGGACAGCAGATTTCATTCCCTAAAGGGCATCAGTGAACCAAATGGGTTTTTCCAGCAACAGACACTTTTTTGTTACATGATCACCATTGGGGAGTTTTGTTTTAAATTTAACTAAAATTTCACCAGCTTTCACAGGTCCCCATCACATTAGTCTGGAATCTTTGGATTATTAGTCCAGTGACATTCCCAATACACTACCACCTCCCCTCTAATTACCATATGTCATGTACCAAACACTAGGGACTCTAAAATCTGATTTCAGTGGAGGCAAGTGCTCATTTAAAAGGCTAGCTGTCTCTGGGAACCGCATATGCACAAACCCAGGATCACCCCCAGTCGCACCCCTGCAAAAATGAGAGATGCTAAGTTTAGAGCCGGGGCCTAGGATTTCTGACTTCTTCTGGCATTGTCACCTCGACGGAGTCTGTTATGATGCAAGCCAGGGCCAAAGGCTGCCTTCTATGTCTGTAGTTGATGACACCATTGAGGAACCTTACCACTGATGAAGGGCAAAGGTCAATCAGAACCACATAAGCACAAAAACAGACATAGAGCAAGCCACTCGATTGCTGAAGATGTGATTCAGAGAGCTGAGCCAGTATGCACCAACTAGGGTGTCCAGAATGGCAACAGTACCCTATCTGTTGCCTTTAATATCTTGAAGACTCTGACCAAATCATGCCTTAATCTTCTAAATTCCAAACAATAAAATGCTAGTTTCTCCTTATAAACTAACTCATGAAGTCCAGGTATCAGTGTAATGTAGAAAGTGGGAACAGCAGTAGGCCATTCAATCCTTTGCACCTGCTCTGCCATTCAATATGATCATGATTGATCATCTAACTCAGTACCTTGTTTGCACTTGCTCTCTGATCCTTCGATCCCTTTAGCCTAAGAACTACATCTCTCTTTCCTGAAAACCTTCAATGTTTTAGCATCAACCACTTTCTGTGGCAGAGAATTCCACAGGCTCATCACTCTCTGGTGGTGGTTTCCTCATCTGACATCTATATGTGCACCTTCCCACACAGATTGCTTAGTAAAGAAGATTGGAAAAACTAGCTGATTTTCCTTTCTTTTACCAACGGACACTGAGGAAGCCTAAAGCATCCTTATCATTGTCCTGGTTGCTATCAATGAGCTCAGAACAGACCACAGATCAAAATTGTGACATTGCTGGTCTATGTGGCAAAACCAACTTTTCAACATAAATAACCCACATCCAAGGAAGTCTGGATATTTATTGCAAAAACTATAGGGAGTTTTGATTGTTAGAATTGAGATATTACTGTAGAGCATTGTAAATTCTATTTTCCAACTTTTTGACAGTTTATTCTGAGGTAAATAGAAAAAAAGTTTTGTGAAGAAGATTGCTTCTTAAAGGGAGTCCAGATATGGTCAGGAACTTTCAAGGGAAAGCTTGTGGCTTGTAAACATCACCTGCAAAGAAGAACAAGACTTTGGATTACTGTCTTGGATCTTTCTAATTATTTTATGTAGAAATTGATGAAAATCTGAAACAAATGCAGCAAAATCCGTAGGTATGGCAGCATCTTTGGGGAGAGAAACAGAATTAACATTTCCAGTCCAGTATGAGTCTTCAGAACTGAAAAGTGTTGGAAATTTTTTTTTATACATTTGACAAAGGAGGAGGGGCAAAGGGAATACATAGTGTCGAGGCCCAGAGCAAAAGACAAAGGCAACGTTAATGGTAAGAGAAAAAGAGATGTAAAATGGGTGCAAATTAAGATGTCACCCTTTGTTATGAGAGCAATTGAACACAAAAGTAAGGAGATCATGCTTCAGTTATATAGGACACTGTTGAAACCACATCTGGATACTTGGTGCAGTTTTGGTTTCCTTACTAAAGGAAGGATGTTAATGCATTGGAGATGGTTCAGAGGAACTTTAATAGATTGAGACCTGGAATGAGCAAGTTACTTTACAAGGAAAGGTTGGACAGGCTGGGCTGTTCTGTTGGAGTTTGGAAGAATAAGGTGTGAATTGATTAAAGTGTATAAGATCCCTGAATTGTCATGACAAGGTGGATGCGGGAAGGATGTTTCCTCTTGTGGGTGAGTCCAGGACTAGAGTCCAGAATTGTTTTACTAAGTTTGTGAATGGCACAAATGAGTAGGAAAATGAGATATGAAGAAGACATAAAGAGCCTGCTTAAGACATAAGGATCCAGATAGGTTAAGTGAGTGGGAAAAGATCTGGCACATTAATACAATGTGGGAAAGTGTGAAACTGTCCATTTTGGCAGAAAGAATATAAAAGAAGCATTTGTCTAAATGGTGAGAGGTCACAGAGCTCTGAGGTGCAGAGGGATCTGGGTGACCCAGTACGTGAATCACAGAAGGTTAGTTTGCAGGTACAGCAAGTAATTGAGAAAACTAATAGAACGTTATGTTGTATTATGAGGGGAAAGGAATGCAAGAGGAGGGAGGTTAGGCTTCAGTTGTACAGGACAATGGTGAGACCACATCTGGAGTACTATGTACAGCACAGGTCACTGTACTCATGGAGGAATGTTAATGCATTGGAAGCAAAGCAACTTAGAGAAGATTTACTTGAATAATACCTGGAACGAGCGGATTTTCTTATGAAGAAAGACTGGACAGGCTGGGCCTGTATCCTCAGGAGTTTAGAAGAGTCAGAGGTGACTTAATTGAAATATGTAAGATCCTGAGGGGACTTGACCGGGTGAATGTGGAAAAGATGTTTCCTCTTGTGGGACAATCTAGAACGTGGGGTCATTGTTTAAAAATAAGGAGGTGCCCATTTAAGACAGAAATGAGGAAACATCTTTTTCTGTCTGAGGGTTGTGAGTCTTTGGAATTTCCTTCCTCAAAAGGCAGTGGATGCAGATTCTTTCAATATTTTTAAGGCAGAGGGAAATAGATCCTTAACGACCAAGGGGGATGAAAGATTATCAGGGGATATACAGGAATGTAGAGTTGAGGTTAAAATCAGATCAGCTGCGATCTTATTGAATGACAGAACAGCTCAAAGGGCCGAGTGGTGTGCATTTATTCCTCGTCGGTGTGTGTGTGATGTTTTGCACGATGAACCAAAGCCCATTACCAAGATTGTTCAATGTATGTTTGAAAAAAGAATACGAGCCAGTGAGTCTCTTTAAAATTGGTTTTCTTATCATCACCATGGGACCTGATTTCTGGATGTAAATGTTCTCCAGTCCCACTTATAAATCATAGCCAGGTTATATGGGGAACCATTGCCGAACCACAATCATAGAATATTATGATATAGGTTGTTAAAGTGCATTTGATCCTGTGAAAAGACTTGAGAATTGCCAGATTAGTATTCATCAACAGATTAGTCAGGAAATCATGTTTAATATTACTATCAATGGCTTTCATCCCTGTATGATTATTGGATCCCTCATTGCTCCATGATTGATTGTTGGACCAATTTCAGACCTAGAGAGGAGGTGTGCATCCAGGATTGTTACTGGGCAATATTTGGGGAGGGGGAGTGGTACGTGAGCAATCAAACAAAATGATTGATAGCAGCACAGGGAAAGTGCCAGGCTCCCAAACTGAGTAGCATCAGCAGTCGGTGTATGTTGGAAACATAGAAGCATAGAAAACAGGAGGAGTAGGCCATTCAGCCCTTCAAACCTACTCCGACAGTAAACATGATTATGGCTGAACATTCAACTCAGTCCCCTGTTCCTGTTTTCTCCCCAAACCCTTTGATCCCTTTAGCCCTAAGAACTACATCCAACTCTTTCTTGAAAACATTCAATGCTTTGGTCCCAACTGCTTTCTGTGACAGAGAATTCCACAGGCTCCCCACTCTCTGGGGGAAGACATTTCTCCTCATCTCAGGCCTAAATGGTCTACCCTGCATCCTTAGACTTTGACCCTTGGTTCTGGACTCCCTGGTCATCAGGAACATCCCTCCTGAACCTACCCTGTAAGTTGCTTTGGGATCCCCCCTCATTCTCCAGCAAAGGTTTACCAGCCTGATTCTAGGGATGGCGGGACTGACGTATGAGGAGAGATTAACTAGGTTAGGATAGTTTTTGCTGGAGTTCAGACAAATGAGGGGGGATCTCATACAGACTTATAAAATTCTAACAGGACTGGACAGGGTTGGTGCAGGGAGGATGTTCCCGATGGTGGGTGTGTCCAGAACCAGGGGTCCCAGTATGAGGATTCGGGGTAGACCATTTAGGATGGAGATGAGGAGACATTTCTTCACCTAAAGAGTGGTGAGCCTGTGGAATTCATTACTACAGGAAGTAGTTGATGCCAAAACATTGAATGCATTCAAGAGGCAACTAGATATAGCACTTGGGGGCGAATGGGATCGAAGGCTATTGGGAGAAAGCAGGATTAGGCTACTGAGTCGGATGATCAGCCATGATCGTGATGAATAGTGGAGCAGGCTCAAAGGGCCGAATGGCCTCCTCCTGCTTCTATCTTCTTTGTTTTTACGAATATAGTCCTAACCGATACAGTCTGTCTTCATGTGTCAGTCCTGCCATCCCAGGAATCAGTCTGGTAAACCTTTGCTGCACTCCCTCTATAACCAGAACATCCTTCCTCAGATAAGGAGACCAAACCTGCCCACAGTACTCCAGGTTAAATAAATAGGAACCATATCTAGCTGAGAGGTTGGGGCAAGCCCACCACTGCAGGGTCAGGAGCCACAAGCAGATTTACAGGCTGACTAGGAAATAAAGTTGTGGCTTCTGCACCTCCTCTGCTTCCCAGACCTATCAACCAATCACATTGGTGGCAGCTCACCAGTCCCACTGCAACCTCCTTTATCTTTACCCAATTGACCTGACTAGCTAATTTACAACATTACTGTTTAAAATATATACCTTAGAAATCATCAATTTACTGACAACAGCTTCTGAGATGGCAGGCAAACTTCCCAGTGGAGCAGTTTTGGCAGGTTTACCCTGAACTTTGGGATTTGTACCTGACCCAGCCATGCCAGCATTTTCCTGCGTCGATTAGGAAATGTGCAAAATTATAAACATTATAAATATATTACTGAAACAGTACCCAAGAAGTGAAGACACACTACCCAAAATTTATACCCCATCGTGGTATGATTATCACTCACTTTGAACTTTGCTGTTTGTGACTGATCAGCCGATCCCACACACAGAATATAAATCACATGCCACAGATATTCATATCCAACTCTACACATTAACTGAATTCACAATCTCTAGCATAAATATTGTCTGATTTCAACAAGATAATTATTTTGGTCTTCCAGTAAATGTTTTAAAAGTGGTATTAACCTTAGAATGGTAAGACCATTTGTTTTTAAACATAGACAATTAAAGGGATATAATTTCCTCGGTTCTAATAGAAAATGCAATAGATACATCCAATAGGAAGATGTAAAGGATAGAAAGATGGAAACTAAAAACCTAAGGCTGGATTCATTGGAGCAGAAAAGCTATAAGTAGGATCTAATAGGAATGTGCCAAGTTATAAAAAGTTTCAATGACATGAATGACTATTGGATGGCGAATTAATAATGGGAGGGAGATTTAATGTGAATTAAAACATGAAAGCATAAAACAGAGCGAAGAAGAAACATTTTCAATTCTAAAGGTGAGTATGGATGTGGACTGCATTACTGAAAGTGGCTAATGAAACTGAGGCAATCGTAATATTGAAGAGGGGATGAGATAAATGCTTTAAGAAGAAAATTATTAAAGAGAAACGGGCATATGTCGGAACACGGTGCTTTATCTTGTGCTTTAAGCCAGTGCCGCTACTTGCATGTTGAGATACTTGTGTGGATTATTTAAGGCTATGGGTGTCTGCACATAAACTGTCCTGAGGCTGGTTCTTCCTTATCTATCAGTAAAAAGTCTTCAACTCCTTACTGTCGTGCTTCTTCATTTCCATCTGTACATAGTAGATTCTCAAATACGGCTCTGTAGTGTATTTTCTCAGTACTCTCTCCTCCCATTCTCATTCGAGAATGAAGTCTTCTCCCTCACTGATGTCAGAGTCATGCGATCAGTTATACCATTATAATTTACATGAATCTCATTAAACTACATCTCACTCCCTTCCCTCCTCCCCCAGTTTTTCTCTACTTAGTCTACATTATTCCAGTAGTTCAATTTTGCTTATTTGCATCATCATGCATCATCTCACATTATTATTATCATTATCACTATTATCACCATTTCCCATCCATCTCAAAGTCCAAACATCACAGGGAAGACGATCATCCACAAATATTCCCATCCCCAGTGATGGGGGAGCCCAGCGCATCAGTGCAAAAGATATGGTTGAAGCATTTGCAACAATGTTCAGCCAGAAGTGCTGGGTGGATGATCCATGTTGGCCTCCTCCAGAGGTCCCCAGCATCATGGATACTGCTCTTCAGCCAATTCGATTCAGGCCACGTGATATCAAGAAACAGTTGGAGACATTGGATACTGCAAAGGCTATGGGCCCTAACAACATTCTGGCAATAGTGTTGAAGACTTGTGCTCCAGAACCTGCCACTCCCCTAGCCAAGCTCTTCTGGTCCAGTTATAACACTGGCATCCACCCAACAATGTGGAAAATTGCCCAGGTATCCCTATATAGAAAAGGCAGGGCAAATCCAACCCAGCCAATTACTTCGCCATCAGTATACTCTCGGTCATCAGTAAAGTGATGGAAGGTGTCAGTAACAGTGCTATCAAGCAACAAGATAACAAGCATGGGGCTGGATGAACACAGCAGGTCAAGCAGCATCATAGGAGCAGGAAAACTTGACGTTTCGGGCCTAAACCCTTCATCAGAAAATATTTTCTGATGA